>JAXDDW010000168.1:490000-710000 GCA_034670385.1 Hoplostethus mediterraneus
ATCTCTCTGATCAAAACACAAAATCTCCAAATGATCTCAAATAATTTAACTCTCCTGAATATGAAACCATGAGATTATTGAAAGATCTCAAAGAAAACTCTGTTGAAATACTGTTGCATTTTCCTATTGAAGCCACGGGGCCAACATCCATATAGTAGGAGCTTATTTATCATGATATGTCATGTTAGCATCTTCACATTTATCTCATAAAGTGTCAAGAATCCTTTCTCCCGTGTGTCCTGGTGGCTTTGTGGTCTAAGGTGCATACCACATAATTGCAACTTCCTAGGTTCGAATCGGGCCTGGGACTTTTGTCGCATGTCATCCCTCCTCTCTTTCCTGTCTCTCTCTGTTATACTATCAAATAAAGGCAAAAAAGAAATCCTCAAAAGATCCTCTCTCTGTCTCCTCATTGCTCCTAAGGGGGTTTTTGGAGACATATTTGAGATGGTGATGACAAAATTGAGATCTCCCCTATTTCTCAGGACTCTGGGTAGTCCTCACAGGCAGAAAAGTCACGATACTGGACCCTAATTGGCCGAACTAGCTCCTCTAATTCAAATAAGGGAAAACCTGCTGAGTCGAGGCTTTCGAATTAAAATGCTGCAAACTGGCCTGACAGGAAGAATGTCAGTAATTCTTTATCGAGTGAGCCAATCAAGACCAATAACAGTTTACTGATGTGATATGTTTACAGGAGTTAGTCTGAAACCGCCTGTAAATAAGTGTGTGACTTAAAAACCCCCCTCTGCTGATTGAGTTGTGGCCTCCTGCAAAAGACACACTTCAGGTGATGATCATCAAGGTGTGTACACTTTCACTAAAGTTAATTTGTACGCACCAAAACCCTACAACATGTCTAATGCTCCTGTTTGTTTTCTGATGTACATTTTTGAGTCACAAAAACGTTTTCAGTGCTGTTGATTGGTCTCTGAATTATTGGGATGGCATTTAAAGCAATCTGACAACTCTCCGCTACCAAGAAATCGCGATGTGTGCTGCCATTTATGTGCTTGAGATTTGAAGGGATCATCAAAGGACATGGTGCAACCAGGGCGCACAGAGGGTGCCAAAAAATCGTTTAAATGTGCTAACCTTAACAGATGCTCAATGCATGCAGTGTTTCCACATGACTAGGGCCTTGATCATTGGGCTGTGCCGTCTTTTCAACATTGATTTGACAAACTAAATCGTGTAGCAGAAATCCCTCCTGATGTTACTCAAGGCAGCATGTGCACTCTGTGTCCTTGCGACAGGTTCCTTTCAAACGGTGTCCAGGGAATATCTCAGGTCTCAGTCTCCTGCTGCACAGTCTAGTTCTTAATGGCAATAGCCTGAAGCACCAAAGAACATATATATTGAACGCACAATCTACAACAGATTTTATCATGTTGTAAGCTTTCCAAAATAATAGGTGCCGCCGACTGTATGTGACCGTCAGGACACAGAGCACAAATTTGCTCCTATAAAGAACAAATTTATAGGAACAGGCACAAAAATAACAATTGTTTGCACGACATTTGTGGAGTCTGCCCATGATTCTTTCATTTTGCAGCCTTGTAGGTGAGCATTGTAAATGGAGAGCGGCTTATTAGTGAGTTGAGTAGAAAGCAGTGTCTTTAGGAAAATCACCTTTTGATATAAAACTTAACTACAAAATATTTCAGCGATTTCTTACATGCAGAAATGCTATTTCCTAAAGCATATTGAGATTGGTTTTGATGTAATTAAAGACCCAAGGTCAAGTTGCCAATTTTGTCTTTGTGCATATTTGTCCTCATCAAAAGTGAGTGGTGGACGGTGCACGGTATTTAATACCAGTGCTTCATCAGAAAGACCAAGCCGAAAGGTGATAGGTTCATGGCTTGATTTTCCACCAGACGGATGGAAAGGACAGAGTCGCCGAGGTTTTGATTAGACAATTGAAGGCATGAATAAAAGAACTGTGTGCATATCAAATAGTCCGAGTTTCAAAAGGAACAGGTTAAATCCACCGTATTTTAGTCTGTACCTTTGGGCCTTTCATAATGACACAGTACTACTGCATGGTGTGAGAACAGCAGGACCTGAAAGGGGACAGTTAGATGAGACTGCTAAGCTAAGCATTCAGTCTTTCCATGCATTCAGGCAGTGTAGCATATGGTCTGGTAGCTGTCGTCCTGTAGGGAGTGTAGGGAGGGACTGCACTGGACATTTTGCAAACACTATATAACTATACAGTGTCCAGTAGTGCATCGTATCATGAGGCCGCAAGGAAGACGCTCATAAAGATTCCTGAAATAAATTAGCTTAGGATAAGGGAGTCTGGCCATTGTGCAGACGTTGTAATTTCCCCTAAATCCTCTTATTTCTGATGCTATCAATCAAAGAATATGTATTACACCTTGTTAGATGATTTTTCAGCTGATAACTATCTGGCAAGAGAGCCTTCCCGATACATTAGCTGCGGGCGTGCGTGTGTGTGTGTGTGTGTGTGTGTGTGTGTGTGTGAGAGAGAGAAAATGTGTGCTCGGGTCTTTCTGGGTTATCTCTTGATTTGTGGGTAATCCACCCTATATTGATTCTGGGAAGCTCTTCCTATCATTAGATACACACACACACATACACACATACATATACTCGCTCTCTGACACACACCTACCCACGCAGACACACACACACACACACACACACATCGCCGGCAGTGTAATTAGACAACGTTCGTTTCCAGCAGAGTGCTGCAGATAGGAGCGCACACCCACACACACACACACACACACACACACACATGCAGTTTTGCAGGGAGGAAACATCCAGAGTGATTAGTCAGGCGGTAGCGCTCTGATTAGCAGGGAAAGAGTTTCTCTCTTATCTAAAGTTTTCCCAGGCTTCTCTCACAACTTCTTCTCCTCTCCAGCCTCTTGATGGAGAGTGTTTTTAACTGAGTGGATCATTGCGAGAGCAGCTCCTGCACCTGCAACATCAGCCGTGTCATGACTGTAGCAAAAACACATATACATTCTGTCTAGTCCCTGCGACGTAGTCATGGCGATGACGTATAGACCGTATACATTACGGTTCATTTGAATGTGTTTCAGCTCTCTGGCTCCCTAGTTGACCAGCTGCCTTCATCTCTGGCTTGCTAGTTCATGTTAGCAGCTGAACCATGAAATACCACAGGATGCGTTGTCTTAGCATCAAAAGATGCAGCTGTATATCACCATACATCACTGTGTCGTAGTAGTCCATATAAACCATATAAATAATTTCTATCACTTAAGATACATTTTCACAACAATACTTTAAGGTTTTTATGAAATAGATACTACTCAATAAAGAACAGACATAATTTGTAGAAAATGACTTTCAGCACCACTGGAGCTTGTTGCTCAAGCCCAGTTTGGTTCTAGTGATTTAAGTTGAAGTGGTTGATTTAGCGCTTCATTGATCACATTTATACCTGTCTGTTGTAACCATTGATAGAATGAAAGATATTCCATTGGATCCTCTTATTTTCTACAATGTCTCCTTGTTCTCAGAGCCACTTGTTATTGGTATTGCATTGTGTTCCCAATGGATCGTGTACAAAGAAATGCAGTGTCAAAGTGAAAGGGACAACAGAGAGAAGTAATATGAATTCATTCTACTTCCAATGGCAACTTAGATGAACTATATTTGTATTTTTTTATGGTACACTTGTTTTGAACGTTTTGACATTACTTCTATGTCACCTTTTTGTGAAGGCTCTTATTCTTCCTGCAATATAATGATACAATGATGAAAAATATTGACAGATTGACACAAAGATGCCATATTCGTCCATCATTTTATCTCCTTCAATCTATTCTTTTATGTGAACGTTAAAGCCCCACATATCACATCTTCGCATTTTGAGACAAGAACAATAACATATGCTCCATGGTAGACACCCATTACTTTGCAGACATCCAGTCATCCCTCTTTTCTCTCTCTCTCTCTCTCTCTCTCTCTCTCTCTCTCTCTCCCTTTCTGTTTAGAAGTGTATTTTGAGAAGAGCTTTCCTGTGAGTGTGAAGGAATGCTTTCAGGGGCCCACTGCTTTGTTTAGCCTCCAAAATCAAAGCATCATTCCATACCATGACCTATGAATTACAGCCAGACCCATTCGGGATTGGACATAGACTCAAACCAAACTGCACTTGAAGACACTTCCCGTCTCAAGGGTGCTTTTTGATCGAGGGTTATTATTATTGTTCTGCTGCTTCTTCAATCCAGTTATAGTACAGAAACCTTCAGAAACCCGCCGTGATTGGCTCTGCATCAGCAGGATTGCTAAGAAACGCTGTGAGATATTTGCTCTCCATTCCCTCAGAGGTTGAGAATGTTGAGTGGGTTACTGCCTTCTCTTACCATTTGAACTCGGTATTGGTAGCACATGGCAGGAGGGAATAATGGCCCAGAGGTATTTACTGTGAAGAATGTGGAGTAGAGAGTGGCGGTTTGAAGACACAAGGTTTGAAGAACTCCTGTCCTCAGCGTTTCTACGATCATTCAAAACCAGGCTGTTTTCATGGTTGTCGTGGGTCTTCCTTGTCTGAATGTCAGCATTACTCATAATATCACACGTTACGTAGCTGTTATTAGCTGTAGTTATGGGTTATACTGGTCATAATCACCCCCAACCAACCCGTTTGCCTGCCAGTTACAATACAAATTCTCTAAGCTGTATTTTCTGAGAAGAAAGACGGGAAACAGAGCGTAGATGATAGCAAGATTTAGTGGTGGACACAGTCTTGCTCTATAGATCGGATTATATACAAGTTAAAGGAAAACTCCACCATTTGTTAGCCTTACACCATTACACCAATAAGACAAATACACCACCAAATAACAAAATTGACCCAGAAATGCAATGTACATGACCAATAGCTGCTTTTTAACAGTCCCATCTGCTTCTTGAGGCGGATGTTTCCTATATGTCGGTGTGGCCAGCGCTGTCGCCTCACATCAAAAAAGGGTTCGACTCTGTGCTCGTGCGAGTTTCCTCCGGGTGCTTCTGGTTTCCTTTCACAAGACATGCAAGTCAGATTGGATACATTTGCCCGTAGGTGTGAACGTGACTGTGTTTGTGTTCGCCCTGTGATGGACTGGGGACCGGTCCGGGGTGTTTCCCTTGCCTTCCGCCCAATGCATGCTGGGATAGGCTCCATCCACTGGGAATGTGAATAGGAAAAAGCAGCTGAAATGAATGAATAAGGTATCTCATGATATGTTATAGAGGCCATTGTTAAATATACTATATGCAGCCAGGGTTAGGGTGCATAGTAAAGCCTGACCATACATCAATGGCTGGCGTGTTTACTGTTGCCACAACAAGCACACTTGTTATATTTCCATCACAGCTGTAAAGCGATTGGCTCTGCAGCTTCTCTTCCTCCTTCTCCCTCTCCTTTATATACAGTCAGCACCCCTTGTGTGTTTATTTATAAATGCATTAGTCTGGAGAGATATTAGAGGCGACACAACAGTTAATGCATCCACTAATTTGTCTATTTGATTACCTGGGAATCCCGGATGGCATCCATCAGCTGTTTATTAGACTCTTTTGCTCCCATAACGAGAGATTAGCGACACCGTACTTATCACCGTGGGGGGGAACTGACGGCAGGAATGCAGCGCTTATGGGTGTGGGTGGGTGGGTGGGTGGAAGTGGGCGGGGGTGAGATTGTGAAAATGAAAAGAGAGATGGTTTTGCTTTACTTCATCAGGCCATGGTGTGTTGCTCCGGAAATGATAACTTGTCTGGAGCGATTCAGGGATAGATCAGTCAACTAGAGCAAACATAAGGCATATGCTTTCATTAATATAGTTCAATGCTGCACAGGCTATACTGATGTTTTCTCAGCCCAGCTTAGTTTAGGCTACCATTAATCAGAATAACGTGTCTGTTCTCCCCCAAACTCTCAGTTTTATCGCTCAAATACGTCTTTTTTTCCTCCACACAGCTCAGTCATAATCATCAAATAGTTATTTTCCCACCTTCAGATTGGCACCGGCTGATTTCTTTCAATGCTTCCCTCCTTTGTTTCACGGCATTAGCAAATTTGTTATTTGATGCTGAGTCATTTGAAAACAAGCAGTTTAAGAGAAAGGCAATGACATCTCGCGGGTTGCGATATTGAGTCAGACCTACATTAATATTTCAAGGTGGTGTGGAGTGGAAGTGTAGCCATTCATTAAAATTGGAGGAGGCCCTGTTGTGGTCCAGAGGGTTTAAGAGGCATCAGCTCAACAACACGCCAAGATCAAGGAAAAGGAAAATATTGATTTCACTTGATCTCCTTTAGATTTTTTAAATTTTTTTATTTGGATGTATTTTTTGAGTGTGTGAGTGTTCAGTAGCTAGGGTATAATCCGACAAAATATTATGAATATTATTTTTTTAGTACAATTGTACACTTGCCTAGAATCTCTTGCTAAAAATGTGTATTTTGTGCAATCTATGGTCAGTGATCACCAGATGACCCTGCCACTCACGTAGGGCGATGACCTCATCACTGACGCCTGGCTGCAGATCAGTCACCCTAGATGCAGGTCATTAACAGACAGGTGTAGTATACGTTGAGAATGACTCACAGGGTGACTCACAAACACAGCCACTGCTATTTGTGACTCTTCTCCTGACTTTATCTCCCTGTGAAGAAAAAGCTGCCCACAGAATGCTCCTCTCTGTCTCTGTGGCACGTCAGAGAGTTTTGATTCCAATCGAAAATCTATTGGAACTTCTTGTCTGGATGCGTCTTTTATTTCTTATATGGAGCCTGATTGAACACCCAAACTATTAATGGTGATGTGTTGTAGTGCTTGTTTCTCAAAATTAACACCATATTTCCCATAAAAGTGTTGCTTCCACTACGCATTCCAAGGAGGTAAGCTAACATGAACTTGAACAAACTGAACTGCAACATGAACTGGAATAAAGTTGTGTCCTACTTACTTCCTGTTTTTTGTGCCCTAAAGCAGATTTCCTGCCAAATCCAACCCAGTGGTTCACAATGTAAAATGTAGTGTAGAGGCTGTAGAGTCTTTTCAATGTCGCCTGTATGCTTTAGCCCTCATATCTGCCAGGATGTGTTTGCTTGTTTTAGACCAAGCAGTAAATACATTATTACATATTTAAACAATGCTTAAACAGCTGTACATATCAGAATTGTACACCAGATAAGTCCATCTGTACGAGATAATGCTTTAATTTTTGTAGATGTTGTAGAATTTCACTTTTAAACCTGTTATACAACCGTTCAATGTAAAATTGCTCAGTGGGAGTCCTTACTGAATCCAAAAAGACACCAGCGATACCCGGATCTGTCTACTAGCTGAGTATAACCTGATTTATCAGCTCATATCCCTCACTGACAATGCATTCATAACATCACATATTAGTCTATCCATCACGCTGACAAATGCGGTATGTTTGTATAATGCCTGCTTTATCCAAAATGCATCTCTACTCTGGAGAAGTTTTGAGCTGGTGTAATCTGAGTAAACTTAACATCTATGTATTTGTATTTGTCTACAATTATGAGTGTTACAGAAAAATAATAAAATTCAATTGAATATAAAATAAATAATACATATAGAAAATTTGGGTAAAAACAGCTCCATAAACTAACTGGCATGTGAAGAGAAGGCCAAATCAGATAGAGAGTGAAGACCATGAAATGGACGACTATTCCATCTGAAATGACGAAGAACAAACTGTGTGGAAACATGACCTGACCATTGAGTGATCGGTATACTGCCACGCTCTGCTCTCGATAGTTGCTTACTCACACCATAACGTATGACACTGTGACACTGTGGCGTTTGCTGTTATCACATATAGACACCTTGGCTAATGAGATAACAGAAGGTGATAGGAGAACCTGAAAAGAGGAAGCTGACAAGCAAGGAGAAGAAATCATACCAAAAAAAGTATTGAGAAAGTATTGAGAAAAGAGAAACTTGAAGTCCCCTTGACAGTCAACAAGGGAGTTCAAGCTGCCCACAATGAGATGGCAGCTGCTGCAGTTTTTAAGCAACAGGAAACACTTGGACACAAGACTGCTGACAGTTGGAGATGAAAGATTTGAAACCCCCTTTGGAGAAGATAGAAGATGGCATAGATCTTCATTCATTCATTCCATTCCATTCCATTTTCCATTTCCATTCTTCCTATTCATAGTCGGGGTGGGGGGGGGGGCTGGAGCCTATCCCAGCATGCATTGAAGAAGAAGAACAACAACACACTTTATTAGTCCACATTTTTGTTGACACACACACAGCATGCAGTAAGTGGTGGCCGCCAAACACACACACGCATGCAGGGAGGGTGGCTGTGGAAATATGTCCTTTGCATTTAACCCATGCCCCTGGAGGGGCAGCCAGGAGCAGTGGGCAGCCCTCTGTGTCGGCGCCCGGGGACCAACAGCTCCAGATCTCATGTCCACGTCGTGGTCAGGGACAGGACAGGAGATAGCGATGCATGTTTGCATGTTTTCCAATTGGGGTCCTTATTGTGAAAGAGGACCCCATGTGAGCAGAACATGCAAACTCCACACAGAAAGGCCCACCTGGAGTCAATAGTGCCCCAGGCGGCAGTCGAACCCAGGACCTTGCTGTGAGGCAGCAGTGCAGAAGGCAGGGACTAATGTACTCATCACGCTCACATTCACACCTATGAGTTTTTAGAGTTTAAGTTAAGTTGAAATCCTGCTCAAAGTGCAGATGATGAATAACGATGTATGTACCATGTAGGGCCTACAAATTCAGAAACAAACAAAAATGCTGAATGAGACTTGCTCGTGCTCGTACGGACACTTTACGATCAAATCTGATCATACACACATTTCGTGAATGAGGCCCAGTGTGTATTTTTCTTTCATATGCTGTGGGTACAGATTGTACAGACATCTCTCTGGCAACAGTGATTAAAATGACCTCAGGACCATTGCTGGGAGCAGAATTATATTCGCTGGGACCAGCCAAACATTTTTATTCTCACTTCAAAGCATTAGAACAGAAGACTGGCATATGTAAATTACATTTTGTGCTGGTCCCCTGTCAGACCATTAAGTTATTTACTTTCCCTAAACCTGACTTCAACCCTCTGATACTAGGCCCAGGGCTCACTGATATGAATAACTTAATAAGCACTTAAGCTACTGAGCATATGTGCTCAGTAGAAATTTACTGGATACTTTTCCACTCTGTGCAAGACCCTGGGCTTATCTATTGAAGGAAAAATGAAGATATGATCTATGATGTCAAGTGATAACAATGAGCAGTCTTCATCTATATTGTAGTTGCATCATTGATTTTGGTTGCACATTCGTAATTTCTCACTTGTGAGCTGCTGTTTATATGCAGAGGCCCTTATTCATCATGCCATTATTGAAACCACCACAAATTCAAATGTTCATGAGAAACTCATCTCATCTGATTTATGAAACTTCCCCGGTTTGTACACCGGCCTGATGAATCAGAGCCACTATGTTATGCAGCCGCAATATTGGTATGATTTTCTAAGGCTGAAATCCTCATTGATTCAATCATAATGCATCATTTACCTTTCAATCATGACTGGCAAATCTAGGGATTTTAGACATCTGTAGCTGGCAAATGATACGCTTTCAACACGTTCGGAGTACGGTGTTCCATTATCAGATCATGAAATGACTGTCTTTTTATAATGATTTGTATGGTTTCTATCTCACGCTTTACTTTGATGCCTCCAATCGTGACTGGGAATGTAAACAGGTGCTTGCCTTCCAACGTGGGAGCTACTGTCTGCTGCAAGCATGCAATAATGTAAATCCAAATGAACAAACAAATAAACAGTGCTTCATGGGTGAATTGCATTTTCAATTTCTCACCATTATCCTCCAGCAATAATGGAACACATGCTTCTGAGATCATGCAACATCATGACGAACCTGCAATTATTCAGCCAGCTTAGTCCCTTTTGGAATAGAATAAATAAACAATGCAGCAGGTTAGATAGTTGTGTTTCTGATGTTTGATGTCTCTGGTCTGGTTAGACTCATGGACCCCCTATATACATGAACATGTACAGTATGTATCCAGGGTGATCAGATTGTATTTGTAAAGAGCAAAACTGTGTAAAAACCAGGTGTAAATGCACACAAGACACATCGGCGATCCTGTTTCAGAGGTTTTTTTCAACCCTGGCAAGAATAAAATTATGGGGGAGACACTATCCCTGCATTTTCTGGAATTTATTGGCAAATGTTCAGCACAAAATAACTATTGGCAAAACTATCAGCATCACTATCCGCCTTCAAAAACCCACATCGGTTGAAACCTAGTCAGTACACATTTCTACTTAATCAAAATGACTCATTTTTGGTACTGAGCAGTTTGCTTATATGTCATGGCATACCCACACCCAGTGAGCTCCTGCGTAGTGACAGCTTCTGCTTTGGTCTCCAAGCGATGAATGCAGGATCCCTCATTATGCCTTTTCCCTGGGGCAGAGGACCTTGTAATGGCCCCATCTTTGCCATTTGATTTGCACTCCATCAAATGAAAAAACACCGCCCTCCATCTTTCTTTGAGTTTGACTTTGTCTTGGTCGCACTCTCTCTCTCTATTTCTGCCCCATCCTCTGTTTCTTCTCCTGTCTCTCTCTCCCTCACCTTGTCTAAATCCCAGCTTGGCTAGCTCACTCTCTCGCCCTCTCTCTCTCTCTCTCTCTCTCTCTCTCTCTCTCTGCCCTCACTGCTGCCTGTTTCTGCCTCTGCCTCTGCTTGGGTATTTGTTTACCCATAAACACTTCTGTCTCTCTTTCTCTTCTCTCCGTCTTTCTGCCTCTCTCTTTCTCCCTCCCTCCGTTTCATTCTCTGCCCTTGTTAATGGAAAACACTGCTGTCTGTTTCTGCTTCTCTCTCTCTGTCTTCTCTCTCTAGCTGTCTCTCTCTCACTTAGCATCTCTTATCCCCTTCTTAGCAATATGCTTATCCATGCAGAATGGAAAAAAATACAACTCTGAGTTTGTCTCTCTTTTTCCTCCCTTCAACGCTGTTTCTGCTTCGGTCTCTTACAGTCTCTCTCTTGTTCGCCCTCTCTCATTCCCAGCTTGGCTATGTGTTTGCCCACGCTCCATGAAAAACATCATCCTGTATCTCTCTCTCTCTCTCTCCCTCTCTCTCTCACTCCCAGCTTGCATAGCCACATGTAGCCATGGAAGAAATCCCACATTTGACTTAATGCTCTCTCGTTCCTGCTGCACAACCTGTGAGAGGAAACATTTGGCAAATTCATGTTTTGTTCCACCATCGTTCAACCATCAGCATCTGCAAAAAAAGGGTATGGCAAAAAGAGGTCTGAAAGATGACTGCTTTGTGTTGCAATATACCAATTCAATTTTGCAGTGGCTGTTGTAGTATAAGTGAGGGACTTGGCTGCCATTGTATGTTTTCCTTCACAAAGTCCATCTCTCTCTCTTTCTCTCTCTCTCTCTCTGTCTCTCTCTCTCCCCCTGCCCTAGAGAAAATGGAAAAGCAGTGGTTGCCGTCTCCCCTAACTATCCCACCTCATCAAATGTTCATTTCTGTGGTCAATAATTGACTCTGGCCCCTTTATTAGCCTTCTGTTAGCAGGGTGATTAGAGAGGGGATCTACTGTTGAGCATCTTCTCTTTCATTAGGAGAGATAAAGAACAGAATTGGAGTGATTGCAGGAAAAGGGTTAAGGTTTTTTTTTGTGTGTGTACGATTGCCATTGTGTGTGTGTGTGTGTGTGTGTGCATTTATTTGTGTCTGTGGTGGAGGAATGCGTCGTATTTTTTGCAGTCTAGTATTTTGGATGCAGAAATTATAATATCATTTGGAATTAGCATGATTGAATTTGTCATTTCTTCATAATTCTCTGGACATGGAATAGGATTTTTCCGTCGGATAACTGCGAGTGGCTTTATGCACTGGTGGAAAATCCCCATCCTATCTCCCCTAAGAGGGCTTTTGCCATTTATAAGGGCAGCCTTTATAAACACTAAAAATTTGCTCTAATCGCTTGGGTAAAGAAATGTCAAAGAAAATGAAGAACTGTCAATCATGCTTTTGTCTGCTGTACCGTTGTATTGTACGTTTTCTCTCATAGCGTGTAAAGAAAATGTGCATCTATATGTGGAATATGATGGTCAAATATAGGTGTTGGACAGGCATAAGTACAATGCTGGAGTCATTTTCTCCCATAATAGCTCCAGATAGGAGTTAGCACAATACATAGGCTGCCCTCGTTATGAAGTCAGTCACAGCATTCCCTTGATGTTGAGGACCAGGTAACATGAGAACATTATAACACCCCCAAGCCTAATAGCAGATCTAGCAGGCTGCTATTAAGTTGTTCCACAGTTGCTTTTCAGTTTGAAAAGGAGGTTTGAGGGAAGTAGGTGACTGTGTTTTCAGCATGGCAGACAGGGACTTAGTGTCTCTCCTCTATTATGTTGCCTTCTTTTTCAGAAAATGTGTTCCCCTAGCTCTGCCTGTGGCAAATGACAGACAGAAAGGCTAGGTTGAAATAACATTTCTTGAAATGGATTCAAAATTTGGGGGAGATCTTGATATTTCAATAGATATGAAGTGAAAGGAAATAAATCGATGTAAACCGCATCAACAAACACCTAGAAAAATATAGATATAATATAGAAAACTCTCCTCCACCAGCTATAGCAACCTAACCTGAGGGATACCATTTCATCACCCATTTTGCAGAAAATCAAATTATTTGATTAATGAATTACAATTCATTAATTGATTCATATATATACACTGTCAGGTTCATTAATTCATATGAATAGATCATTTCAATAACACTTTATAATAACAATGAGAATGCATTTCATTTAGAACACCTTTCATTAAAAGCAAATTGCTTCAGGAAAAACAAAGCAAGTAAATTAAAACGTATTAGTATGTATGAGTAGGTGTCTTTATTCAAAGGGTGGACATTTCTTTTTGAATCCAAACTCTTTACATACTGTCAAAGTTGACACTAAGTTCTAATAGGTGAGAATCAAACTGCCCCACAAAGTGATGATGATGATGATGATGATGATTCACAGCCATCACTGGAACACGTTAGACAATGCTGTTCTCACACAGTTTATCTCAAGGCTCCTGCGTGGCTCTATATCTGTATCTGTGTGAGATAAAACTGTAAATACCAGGGGTTCTTAAAACCTTTCAGCCCAGCACTCATATTCAGTAAAAAAAAAAGTAAATTCTCTGTCACCCTGGACACTTGCACTCCGGGGACCAACCAGAAAAACCCAACCCATGACCCAAATTTTGTCCAGATCCATGGTAAGAAACTCTGATACACACCATGAAGACAGGCCTGAGACCCTGAGAGGCTGTTAATCTTAAAGTAGCTTTCAGTCTGACTGCTGTGGCTTCTGCCCTATGAAAAATTCTGCACCTTTACTCAAACTGCAAGGCTTCAATAATTTAGATGTTATTGCTAAAGAAGACATGGCCGGTTCATGCGGATGTTATTGTGATTTGTCGAGTTGTTTCAGTGCCAAGACAAATTCCTCTAAATTTATTGTACTTGAATGAAATGAATCTGACCAGCTATATAGTCATTCCCTATGGCTATGTATGACATATAGGCATTACAGCCCTAGAGCTATGTACGCAAGATACACAGCAACTACTCTCACAATGTGAAGCCTCTACAGTTGGACTGGAAGCGGACATGATTCTCTTTGTGAATCATATTGAATACATCCCTTTTCCAAACTGTAGACTTTAGAGAAAAATGTGACAGAAGAAAACAGTTTACCTGCTTTCCATCCTGCTCATTACATGAACCAATCACCTATTATTTTCAGACAAGAACATTTCACAACAACAATGTGGGGTAGGTTGTGGCATAGTTCAGCATGATGCACAACTGGTGAAGCAGGATTCTGAGCTGGTCCCCTGGGAGGAGCTGAGGCATCAATCAGTATACCACAAGAAAATAACCTGAAGTGATTATATGAGTGAAACTGCAGGCTTGTTATGGTAGTTCACAAATGCCGTGGTAGAACTGAAAATCAAACATTTTGGATTTGTTTTCAGCACACTGCACTTCTGGTATGTGGGGCTGCTGTATAGCCAACAGCTTTTCATATACGTGCAAGCCCACAATGCCACAAGCTCTTAAATGTAAATGTAAGTGGACATGCCAGGACATCATGTCATGACGTCCAATGAATACCCAGTGGAAGAGCTTGTATATCCACAAGCCTAAAACTCACCTTCACCATCTAGCTTATCGTGCAAGCTCCAGGGGGACATTCCCTGGACATGAGAGCCACGAGCTAGCTACCCACAGCTCACCCCAAAGCTCTGAACAAGTTAAAATCATCATTTAGCCTCTAGCTTATCATGCTAACTCCACAGTACTCACCCTACACACCAGAGGAGCTTGCAACAAGCTGTTGGCTGCCATAATGGAGCATCATATAAGTTCAGGCAGCACATGTAAGCCATGTGCAGTATATAGACCAATATTTTGTCAAATACTCTGATAAACTTCACCATTAAGGAGCTGTGTTTCCAGTGAACATTTTATATCAGGTACTGTAACTAATACAAGGACATTTCTATATGTAGATAGACAATTAGGCAACGTGTATGTCTAGGATATATGGCAATGAATGAAGACATAAACTTTTTTTTCCTGCTACCTGCTAATCTTAAGTATGCTTGCTCCTAATAAAGGGAGCACCCTGAAGAGCAGGGTCATAACGGCACATATTGTATTACCATTAAACCGCAATAAATGGTCACATCTATTATGGGAGTATACTTGAAACAGTTCTACTAAAAGGACTAAAAGGACACAGGGTAACATCCATTACATATGTCTAAGAGCAATTGACTGTACTGAAATAAATTAATGAAGTAATCATTTAGCTTTTTTTTAAGCCATTTAGCAACAAAATATTGCAAATATTGTCGGTCAATATAGACAACTTTATGTTTGCTGGGTATTGCTCATCAGTCTGTATGCTAATGTATGTGAACATTCCTGGTTAGCATAGAAAATGTTTATTTTGGCAAACATTAGCTCAGAGCGGCAAACAAAATGTCTTTCTGAATGCAACTTAATATTCAGCACACCTCTGCATGGTACTCAGGCAGCTACCTGCTGTGTGCAGTAGTCGTCATTGTGTAACTATTCTGCATTTTCTACTGCAGCACACTTCAGCATACATTTTCTCATATGTTGTACAGTAGAACTCACTAGGGCTATTGCAACACAGATCCAGTGTCTCAAATCACTGAATGCCAGCTCACTCTTTCTGCATCCTGATGGCTGAAAAGCGAATACAATTCAAACTCTGGTAGCCACAAAGTGTCACTTCAAACCCTTTCTCAAATACAAGGGATAATGTACAGAGAGCTGGTCACAAAATAAGTCCCAACAGGGTAAATCAAGATCTCAAGTCAAGATCAAGTGATTTTACAATAATGACCACCTCTCTGTACGTTATATTGCTTATTACACGCCTACTTACTAATTACAATCATTTCACATGAAATACTAATGTAAAATAATTTTATTACAAGATAAAAAATTAATAAGCTTCTTCCAAAAAAATCGTTCAGCAGGACTGCACCATAGACGTCTGTAGCTAGCATGCTATGGCTAAGCCGTAGCAGAGCTGTAAACATAGCAACACAAACCCTAATTAGAGATTAAAAGTGTCTTGCATAAATTAATAATAATATTGGAAAGAAATTCCATAATTCTATCCTCAGTTAACCGAGTGTTTGTCTGCAGTAACCAAGGGGTAATGTTTTTTTTGACAGTCTACCATAGATTAGGAAACCGTGTTCCATACCAGAGCAAGTGTAGTCAAGACCACCTTCGTTGATTCCAAGTCAATAATGTTCAAGGAGTTTCTTAAGGATCAGCATGTAGATCAATCAGCTGGAGCTCTGTACTAGACCCCTTAACATCCAACTAATCAACACATAGAAGTTTTACTAACCTGTACATACTATACACAGGTGTAATTTATATAGCCTAACAAACAGTTGTTAAAGAAGGCAGAAGAGAGTTTCAGACCTTGCCTTCTGGTTCTGGTTTGTATCCAACAGATGCAAACACTCTTTCATTCCCTCAGCCATTTCACTGTTAAACTCAAATAGGAACAAAATAATAATATCAGCTTGTCCACCCAACCATGCTTGTTTTCCTTACATTGTTTTTATTTATTTTAACTTATGTACTTTTTTACTGTTTTTACCTTTTTTACTTCTGTGTTTATAGGTTGTTTTATGTGCCTTTTGTGTTTCTTTTGTTTACTGCTGCACAATCAATTGCCCCTCTGGGGACAAATAAAGTTCAATTTGACTTGACTAATACATTAAAATGTTTGTAGTGCTGGGGAGAAAATAAATGAAGGTGGACCAGATGGAGAAAAACATTTCTTTTAAATTTTGTTAGATAAAGTCGAGTCAATATCCAACAGTGGCAGAGACCAAGACAAGCCCGAGTCAAAATAGGCACAAGTCCAAAACATCTGAAAAGTGAAAGACTGAAAGACTCAAGTACTACGGCCTGACCGGAGCTGTCATCACAAACACTGTTGCTCACCTAGCTTTTCTCCTAGCTCGATATATTGTCTCCAAACTTGCTTTTGAAGAATCAGTTGCAAAATTGCTTCGCAAAATTCTCTTTTGAATGTGTATATTCTATTGGCTTTAGTGGTTTAAGTTGTTTAACATTGAGTCATATTCTTTGTTTGGGAGTGTGATTGATAGAAGAAAATGGAGGAGTTGGAAAAATCATGCCTTTTATACAACTATGAACCCCCTGCTGTTTGTCACAAAACTTACCAATGATCCAAACCACATTTGTGACTGAGCAAGTGAAGCAAATATAACACCAAGAGATATATAACCTCTACCGAGTGTTCCAAATGTTTTTCTGATGTCAGCAATTGATTTACCATTGACCGATATTCTTTATTTGCCTATGCTATACCACCTGAAAGGGGGAACAGAATTGCAGCACTTCTCTGGAGTGCCCCTCTCAGCCAAAGGGGAAATAACTCTAAAGTGGAAGATCCACCACAGTGCTGAGGCTGATCAAGTAGACTCAAAGGGAGAAGCCTCAGTACCAGAAGCTGCGCAGCACCACAAATCCAGCGTCAACATCCCTCATTGTGGCCTGGATTCTCACCTGAGAGCTGCCTGGCTGCTTGAATTTCTACTGCCATGGCTCAAATAGAATTGTTAAAGTCGATGCACGATAGATAAATCCTCAGAAAAGCCTCAGTGAAGCTGCAGCCCAGGCCTGATTGCATTTGTTATATTGTATTTTTATTCTCCACTCATCCATTGTTTCAGTGCTTATCAAGTGATCCTATTATAAGCTGAAGTTGGAGCTAGAGGGAGAAACATAGAATTGTGATCTTCATGCTTTTTGATTTTTACATCCAAGGCTATTTCCTTTCATTTTAAATCCCTACATCAAATATGAATAGAAAAACAGGGAAACCTATCTGTTTTTATATTGATATCAATGAGAACTTTTTGTCTGTGAATTTGACAGTTTAGACGTCAGACTGTCCCAAAGCTGACAACAAGGCTCCATTAGAGATAAAACTTCCTTAATGTCCTCAAGAGACCAATCTTGAAGCTGCTGTATTGTTAATGAATGAGAAACTGATTTTGTCAACAGTATTACCAGGGGTGATTTCACGGGACATTGTGCTATTCAGTTGGATGGAAAAGCAAATCAAACATTCTGTGCATCCACCATGTCGGTGTCTGTTTCATTATCAACTCCAAGTGATTCCTTGATTTTTTTAGTGCTCGAGTTCAGACTTCTCACCATATTGACTGTACCAGCTGAAGTATAAACTCATGGGAATAACATATGGGAATTCTGAATGTTAACTGTAAAGGTCAAAGTATGCCTTTAAAGACAGATAACCCATTATTTCTCTTCCTCTATAGTTTGGTCAATAAAGGTAACGGACCATCTGTGGGACTAATTGATTATGGATTAAATAAGAGTTTATACTGTAGCATCGCATCACTCGTCAGTGTCACATAAAGGTCAAGGTAATTTTATGCCTGTCACTTACTTATCAAAAGGGTAATGTTGTAATTGGCAGGCTATCACTTCTGAAATTAAATCTTTTATTTATGTTTAGTGTATGCAGCGGGATATGGTGTGGTATTTACAGTCTACTGTGCATTATATGCCTTCCCAGTCATTTTGCATTGTCGCTGCGTGTGTGTATGTCAGCAGGTACTATTGAACTCTTTATTCAGTTGATTTATTTTGTCTCTGCACCAATGTCACAAAGAAAAATTGCTCTACATTTATACGTGGAGATTAAAGTGCTTCTGATTCTGACTTAAAGTGGCCGAATCTCTAGTACCAGGCTTCAGAGGGAAACATTCAACAGGCAAATGACTGCTGCCTAAAATGAAAGGTGCCCATCACTCAAGCAGGAGGAGAGATGGCTCGCAATATCGAAAGCTCTTTTGTTATCGACAAATCATTGTTATTTAGTGTGCTTCATGTTCCCCCTGGGTCGCAGTCCTTGGTTCTCTGTTTATCTCTTTTTTATTTCCTGTTATATTCTCTCTTTTCTACCATTACAGGGTAATGGATGGTCCATGTACTTACACAATGCAATCACATGCAGACACACATGAACACAACAAACTCACACTCAAATGCTGGCACACAGACGCACATTGACACACAGGCACGGAAACACGCGGCCTCACACATTATGAATATGGACACACACGCACCCAGATGCACACTTACGCATGGCAGTGGTGACACGCAGGCTGGCATGAGGATATGTTCACTAACACACACACACACACACACACACACACACACACACACACACGTGCACAGATTCTGTAAACTTTCACTTCATCAAACGTCTCTGGCTCATTACCAGAATCTCCCTCGGACAGAGCCTGTAAAAGACGAGTGGCCCGAGAATTGATTAGGCTGTCAGGCAGCTCCTTTAAAGATGGATCTATGGGGTGGTAATTTCTGAATGCGATCGCTGTGTGTCATGACTGTGTGTGTTTGTGTGTGTGTCCATTTGTGACGTGTGAAAGTAGGTTGTGTGTGTGTTTGTGTGCATGCATGTGTTTGTGCATGCCACTGTGTGTATGTGTGTGTGTTTGTGACCCTAACCGTAGGACTCATTATTCTCTTTGGCAGTTATTGTAGCAATTCAGTGTCAATTGATGAGCTCCCTGGAGTGAATGGATCGGGGGGGTTGACTGGGCTTGTAGCCCCCAGAGCTGTTTATTTCTCCCCACTCATCACCAGGAGCACTGAGAGAGAGTAATAAAGGAGGAAGAGGAGGAGGAGGAGGAGGAGGAGGAGGAGGAAATTGGAGATGTGGGGAGAGCGACAGGTGGAGAAGGAGAAGAAAGAAAGTTAGCAAGGAAAATAGTTGAATATAAGTAGGAAGGGGAGCAGAAGCAAGTAGTGAGAAAAAGAATAGCAGGAGGAGGAAGAAAAACACTCAATCATCCAGCAGCTGAAAGAATCCCAAATCTGATTTTCCCTTACATGTGAGACGGATTTGATGTTTTCTAATGGAGTCAAATTTCTTTCAATTCCAGTCTAGATCACATGGATTTGTGATAGAAAATCAGATCCTGAGGCCTGCGACCTACATGCAATCTGCATTTGAAGACTCAAATCAGAATTAAGAATAAGTAAAATTTATATCATTCACTTTTTTGGCACCCACACTGGCTTAGCCAACGCTGACATGCAGGACAAGACAATGGAGTTGGAAGCGGTAGCCAACTTGATTGAAATTTGGGGAGATGGCTCAATTCAGTCAAAACATGAAGACACATGCCACACCTGAAATGTGTTTGAAACAAACGGTGCTGTGCTGGTTACATCCTAGAATGGATATGAACAGTGATAATAGGAGTGAATGGAATTGCAGTGGTTTGATTGGGCCTCTACCTCCCAGTGCTTGGTGCATCTCTCCATTCATCATCTCTAATGAGGCAAAACGCTTCCCGAGACCCGGCAAGCAGAAATATGTCCCTGAGCGGGGGGGGGAGTTACCCTTAGACTGACCAGTCCTCCACCCTCCATCTGTCCAGCATCTATCTGCTATACATATTTTAAAATAGACAGATATATTGATTTCTTTGTATGTTTCTTAGTTTGTGTTTTCTTTCTTTCTCCTTTGTACTGTATGTGTAATGGTGTCATCGTCAGCATAATAATAAGACACAGCAGAGTAAAGATATTAATAGCAGATTGTAACAATAGCTCATGTATTAACTACTATCCAGCTCATCCATTGTCTCTTCTGACAGCTGAAAAATGAGCAAAAGCTGCATTTTCTTTTTGACGTCTTCCTCTTGGGGAAGGAGCAACAGTGCAGCAGTGGTTCACTGTGGCATACAGTGAGAAGTGGGATTTCTAGCATGGCTACATCTGCAGTGTGTTTCTGGTCCCATGTGGCAGTGCTAGGTTTGAATCTCTTTGATCACAATACTGAAAATAGCACACTCAAGTCTTTAGTGCTCACCGCTTACATAAAACATTTGCCCAGTAGCTTCCGTTATAAATTGACTGATATGGTAAACTGTAGATTATTAATAGAAACAAACACATGCGACATATAGATACATACATACATGCATATATACATACATTTGATGGTCCCATTTTTCATCTGCATCTTACAGTACCATGACTGCATACATGTTCAGTACAGGTGTCCCTAGTGGAAGTGGAAGATGAGGAGGAACAGAAAATGTGGTGGGAAACGTTAATGAAATGTAATAGGAAAGTTGGCCGAGGTGAAAGTAACCTCTACTCTGCATGGCTCATGTCTCTGTTCAGGAAGAGAAGGAGAGAAGACCCATGGAGGTAGAGGAGGATAGTAATAACATGGAGGGAGAGGGTGAGCAGAGCGAGTGGGATAGTGGTACCATGGAGAGAACGGACGAGCTGAAGGACGAAGAGAAATGGGATGGGGGAGGAGAAGGAGGAGGAAAAGAAAGGTGGACCAACAAGCAGAGTAGAGTTATATTAAATCTATAATGTGAGGTAAGGCAGATTGGAGTTTTAGTTCTAATCTCATTGGTTGAATCAGTGGGCGGAGCCAAAGAACCACAATTGTCAGAGTGCAATTAACTGGCAAAATTGAATGCCAAAGAAGAACTCTGGTCGAAATATGAATACAATGCATCCATTCATGACCATGACATCCATGATCTTGGAGGGTCAGCAGGCTGGCTAACTAGCTTGCCTAGAGCCGAGATAGCTATAGGCAGGTGTGACTAGTTTGAACTTGGAAGGTCAGCTACTAGCTAACTTGGATAGATTGTGTTTTTTTAATTAGTATCAAGAGCAATAGGTTTCAAAATGGCAGCTACCTCCTCTTTTACCATGCCTTTTTCATTGGGCTTTAATCAACCAATGAGATTTTTTCTGCCCCTGAGAAATGTTTGTATAGCTAAAACTCCGATCTGCGAAGAGGAGGGAGAGGAGGAAACACAGCTCAAGGGAGAGGATAAGGACTTGTAATAGCATGATGGATATAGAGGAGGGTAGGTGATGAAAGTCACATTGACCTGCTCCCTGGCAGCTTTCTCTCTGTGGGAGAAGAGGACCTTGATCTTGACCACCAGCTGTCTGATAGGCTTCTAGCTGACCAGGAATTTTCAAAAGTAGGTATACAGTATGATATATAATATTGTAAATGTATAATTTGTAGTATTAAAAAAATGCTTAAATGTGTATTTAATTTTATCAATTGATTGCTGAATTATTTTGTTAAAATGACTAAAGTTTAAAATTAAAAATGACTTATGCAGCTTTATTTTTCTTCTTCTTCTTCTTCTTCTTCTTCTTCTTCTTATTTAAAATTGTATGCCTACTTTTGAAACAACCTGTATATATAATGCAAGTATTTAGTAATATACGTGCATAATGGGTTTCATATCTGTATGTGCATGTACTTTATTCTTGTGTGCTAACTTAATCGTATGTGTAAGTTTGAATTAAGTCCAACACGTCACATTTTCCCTCTCTTGACTGATGGACTGTGATGTTTCTGTGGTGAGCAAAAGGAAAGCACTGCAGCACGCACACATATATAGGCCCAGGCAATCACGTCACTTTGACCTCTGTCTCAACTCGTCATCCTGTCATCTTTAATTAATGATCATGGAGGTGTGTGTGGATGCTGTGATGTGTCATGGCTGCCACAAGCTACTATTTCAAATTGGATGTTTGCAACAGGACAATATGATTGATGGCTACTTTTACTGGTCATTCGAAGAGTCCGAAAAATTGGGTGGACTACAGGGAAGAGAAGTGTTCTGCCCGGCCTAGGAGAAAAACTAGACGCAACATAAAAGTGTCTCCCCTCTTTCCCCACTCCCAAGGACCAGATGACCAGTAAAACAAGATTTGCAATCGAATGGTCTTTGTTTTATTTTCAGCTCTTCTCTTTGGGGAAGTACAGGCTTTAGGGCGGGCATGGCCAAACAACCAAACAAATTAAACTAACCAAACAATTCTTAATTAGCTTACCTTTAAAGAAAAGAAAAGAAAATCAAATTACAGAAAGCTAAAACTAACTCCGTAACAAATACACAGGAGTAAAAGTATTGAACAGAAGCGGCTTCCCACCCCTACCATTTCCAGGACTTCTATTTGTAGGTTCTGTATACAAGTATTTACAATCTCTCACTATTTACAAGGCAATTAATTCAAGCTGAACTGCCAAAGAGCTTCTCACATGCTCTGCAGTCTATCCCAAGAATAAACTGCCCTAAACCATACTGCTAGACATAGTGGATATTGTGGCTGGTCCTTCCGGTCTCAATTCCACCCCCTAAACCAGTGGTTCTCCATCCAGTCCTCAAGGGCCCCCTGTCCTGCAGGTTTTAGCTCCAGCTCTACTCAGGCACACCTGAACCAATTTGAGGCTTCATGTTTTCATGATACTTTAATTGGTTCAGGTGTGCCTGAGTAGAGCTGGAGCTAAAACAGGGGGTCCTTGAGGACCGGATTGAGAACCACTGCCCTAAACCCTCACCCTATCCACCTAATCCTCGTTGGAGCGTTCATGTGGAGGGTTCATCACATTGAGGGCCATCCCAAAGCAGTGAGCGGGGAGTGTGAGTGGGCTATAAAACCCTCCAACAGCCAAGTGTACATTGACGCAGACTTACCATACGACACTCTATTGAAGAGCACCAAAAATATCAGGGTGAAGGAAACCACATACAAATTTAGGTTTTGACTTGATCATTGCCTTTGTGGCATTTCTATTGACTGTAACTGAAATTCTACCAAAGTTCATCTCAGTTCACCTGACATGTACAATACAATTATACATACACGCATCAATTTAAAAACAAAACACACTTCATTTTAATGCATGTGCTCATTGGTTTGTGGATGTTATGCATTTGCAGGGACGGTTGAAAAAACCAAGCAGATGAGAGTACAAAGTACAAAAAAAACAGGAGAAAATGATACACACAGTAGGGAATGGGACAGGGGAAACAAAGGCGAGAGAGAGAGCATGCATGTGTTAATCATTTCAAACACTAAGCCCCAGAAAATTTCACACCCATGGGAAATGTTCTAATTCGTTTTTTTTGCACCTTACCATTAATATTTCACTGTTCAATCCCATGGATGCTTGATGTGACACAGCAGAAGGGCCCCACACTGACAGAACATATTTGATGTGTCTGACAGCAAGGATCAGACATCCTGAGTCCTCATTTCAAACTATGAACCCACATGTAAGGAAGTTGCAGTCTTACCAAATCCCTTTAAATTTCCCAAGGTATTTTGTACTTTTATTGAATCATCCATCCATTATTGAAGACCACCCAATGGTATGGAGTATGGAGCAGCAGTGCAGCAAACATGTAACTTGTACGATTGCTTGAACTGATTGAATTGAACATTCAATTCCCAATCACTGCATTGATTTTAAAAGGTGTTTATCCTTTTGTTGTCATTGCTACAAACCCCTCCTTCCAACCAATCAATGTTACAGTAGGCTTTGTATATCAGAGGATACGATACATTGAAAGATCCTACTGTTAATCGTTACTGACATTCTGTTTGTTGGGATCCAAATCATTAAATCCTTAATAGCCCTATGTTACTTGCAACAAGTAAACAAATAATGGGCCTTGTTCACAAAACTTTTCCTTAAATTCTCTGTAAATGTTTTGTACATGAATATGTACGTACGAAAATACCAACGTGAGATTCATAAAACGTGGATTTGTGCGTACCAGATGTGTGTATCAGATGATGAATGCCAATTGTTCGTAAACTGGACGCGCATGGGAAAAAGAGGAACTTTCACAGTCACAAGAACAGATAAATATGAAGGCAAGAAATTGTTAACGCACCGTTGCTGAGGTAAAAAAGAAATGGTTCAATATGAAATTAGATTGTCAAAAAAGAATAACGAGTAGTCGGCGCATATTATCAGCCACAGGAGGACGGCAGGGCACTGAGCCGCTATCCGACATGGATCAGAGGATCAGTTCCATAATAGGAGAGACCTCACTGTCGGGTGTCCAGTCGGCATTGGAGTTGGACACAGATCAGATCCAGGCTTCATCTTCATCAGATGGTAGGACTATGTTGTATTTGTAAGGCGTTCAGTCCATGTGATCAACCCATTACAAGTTGGATAATCTGTTGTTATGAATGAGGACAGTTCGTCCTCATTCATAGACTTGGACTTATTCATACATTTTTTTTTTTTTACAAATGTAGGCCACTGAAACATCTTGTTAATGAGGTTTGGCACTACAGTAACTGATTTTGTATAAAGAATAAGCCGTTCTAAGCTCCTTCCCCCATGTTTCCGCACATTCGTAGGTTTTGATCGTACCAATGAACAAATTCAGATATGAAGAAAAATGATAAATGAGACTGTGTTTGTACAAACATTGGTACAAACACTTTACGATCAAATCTGATTTCACGCACATTTCATGAATGTGGCCCAATGACTATAGAGCAGTGAAGAAGCAGAATGACTGCCTCTATGTATTCCATGGGACATTCACACATAATTTATCAGTTTATTTGAGTGTGATCTCAGCTCTCTGGCTCCCTAGCTGATTGGCTGCCTTCAACTCTTCTATGGAGAATTCAGTAATGTAAGTCTACTTGGCTCGGTTAATGTATAGGTAGATGTATAGGTATAGAGGAGCGGCTGAAATTGGTTCTTGAAGACCAATGTAGACCTATGTGGTGATTCCATGGCAGAGTTCATATATGTCTGATCTTGGGTGGCTCAGTTTTGATTTGTGAACATGAGCAAGTCTCCCTGAGAGCTAGAAACAAGACTCAAATAAAACTCACAAAAACAAATTACACTCCAGAATTACACTCAGATGTAAAGCCAGTTCATCTAAGGACAGTATTTTGGCTTATTGTATTCAGCTAAGGGTAATTTGTTTTTTTGCTGCTACATGCTGGCCACATGCTGACCACGTTGCTATGGTGGCTCTGGGGGAGAACAAAGCTCTTCCCTCCAGTGTGTCTGTTGTAACGAATTCCTCTACCACTGTCTCTTCTTTGACTTTGTCTGCCTCCTTTTCTCTTTTTTCTGCCTGCAAGTCTCTCTTTGTCTGTCTCCCTATCTTTTCTCATGCTGTCTCACTTCTTATTCCTATCTCTCTGCTCTCTTCTCTCTTTCTCTTTGCCTCACTCATCACGCTCCCCTCTCATCACTCACCCATTCTCTGTCTCTCCCTAAGCCCCTCTCTCGCTCTTTCTGTCTTAAGGAGTTTACATTTACCCTCACTTATATTTAGATACTTTGACCCACTTAGGCCCGTCCCCGTGATTTACTGGCTCTCCGACTCGTAATTTATTTTCCAATTGCTCCGAACAGGTTTTCTCTTTTACTTTATCGTCTGTTGTGTTGTGGCCTAGTGAAACTGAAAATTGTAATCAATAAAAGCACTTTCCTTTCACTTTATTCCTGTCTGTCTCATAGACTGACATCATAGACTTTACCTATGTTAAGATGGTTGAATGGAAGAATTTCAGTCAGTAGAGAGTGAAATTACAGTAACAAGTCACAAGCACATTTATTGACCAATTAAATGACAAGTATGACAGCGTGTTCAGGCTGCCATCAACCACATCGCCACGCTGTCTGTTTACCAATTTGAGCTCGCTGATTGCTTGTATGCAATCGTGTTTCGGTGATAGGCGCGACATATTGCAGTGCTACCATGTGATGGGCTGTTGATGCGATGACGCCCAGAAGTTAAGCTGCAGCCAACCTTTTCATGCCCACACACATGGAAACGAAGTGACTATGATGAGCCAACCTTTCTCCAGTTGTAGAAAATGAACTGTCCTATGCCAACTGGTTTCTCAAGGTGTTGGTACTGTGTGAGCACCGTGAGGGATATGCTGACGAACACGGTACAAGAACCTCACATTCATTACACACATGCAGTCTGGTGAAGACGGCACTGTGGTGTGATTGTGACACAGATCAGTAAGCTGCTACGTCAGTTTAACTGGTTTCTGTGGTGTTTCTTGCAGTTATGCTGTAGAAAAAGTCAAAATTCCTTGAGTGTTTTAAATGAATGCAATTGTACTGCAAGAAAATCAAGTGCGAGACTTATTAAGACAGTTAGGAATACCATGCACATTTTGAGCTTTTAACAGGATTCATTTGCTCCAGAAGTAGTTTTGAGTCATTGCATGTTGTATTCACATCGCATAGAGCAAAACTAATACAACTTTTTCAATTCGGTTTTATACCCACTAAACATTTTCAAAAATCTAACTTCAGCTGCATGTAAGACTTTTTTGTAGCGCTAATTTATATGAACAACTAATATCAGATGGAATCTTACAGGTTATAAAGTTTGTGAACCAAAGTTTTACCATGCAGTCCTTATTTAATCATCATTAGCCCTTTCCTAACTGAAACATAGGATCTGTTTTTACCAATTTCAGATGTTTTATAGAGGAAATTGTGCATGTAGTAAAATTAAAATAGTTTCAAATGAATTATTGCAGGTGCAAAAATAAGTGAACCTCCTCTTGCATTAGTTAAATCAAGTAGGTAAGTAGAATCAGGTGGGTTAATAATTGGGTATAAAGTTAACCAGTCAAAGGTCCGATCTTTGGGAAGGAGTTTGTGTGGCACTCACATAAATACAGATGACAAACCTGGTCAGTTTGGTGTTACCGATGCAGGTGAAGGAAAAACACTATGCCACGATCTAAGGAGACCTCAGAGGACCTCAGGAAGTGAGTAATGAGTGCTCATCAGTCTGGGGAAGGTTGGAAAGTCGTCATCAATAAAATTTGGGTTCCCATCAGTCCAATGTGAGACAAATAATATACAACTGGAGAGCATCTAACATGACAGCAACTCTGCCTAGAAGTGGACTTCCTTCTAAAATATCACTGAGAACAAGAAAAACTAAACAACCCAAGAATAACATTCAGAGATCTACAGGCATCTATTGCTGCAACTGATGTCATTATGTATCCATCAGCAGTGAGAAGAACACTGAATAGAAGTGACGTTAATGCAAGGGTAGCCAGGAAGAAGCCTCTACTGTCTAAAAGTGCCGCTTCCAACAAGACAATGATCATTCAAGCATTCAAGCAAATCTACCAAAAGTTAGTGTTTTGGATTGGCCAAGTCAAAGTCCTGACCTAAATCCAATTGAGATGCTTTGGCGGGACCTGAAGCAGCTGAGTTGGCCAAGTTCTGTAAGGAAGGGTGGGAGAAAATCCCTCAAGGATGACTGTATATCCAAAGTCAGAATATGTCGATTTCCAAAACCTCACATATTTCTCAGTTCTCATAATGGTACATTACAGTGGGGAGATACAATATGAAGAAAGGAGTGAGTGAGGAATGGATTGGATTTATCAGCATAGACAGTGAAGAAAACAAATTTTGTGTATGGTTGTATGGTTAATACCTTGTTTTGGGTTGTAAATTGTACATTTTACCTAAAATTGACTTTAGCTATCATGCTTTGTATTTCAGAACTTTTTATTAGAAGTCTAAAAAATCAATGTTTTGACATTTTGTAATTGTCTGAGTACCAAATGCTGTGAATTGCAGTATGTGTGACCTGAAGTCGACCATACCTATTGCCTGTGTATCACTCACGCCTGTTATGTATTCTCTCTAAGTGTGAATACAAATGCATTGCTTTGATATTCTGCAGATGGCCTGGATGTAATGGCTCTGATGATGAAAGCGTCCCTCCCTCTCTTTCTGATTCATCCACTCTCAAAGCAAACCATTTATAACTTGCTTGATCAAATACTGTAAAATATGTATGATGTTTCTACATATTTCTACAGTCTCATTTTAAAGAGAGAACGCTACAGGTTTTGGACCATAGGACTGGTTTCAGAGATGAAGCACAGTCCTAGACCAAACTCCTCTCTTAAACGAGAGCAAGTCAAATGCACTTTCTTAAAAATGACTTAAACACAACTCCAAAGCAAAGGTCCATGGATGGATAATGATGTTTTTTTTCTTCCTAATCTAATTTGATCTAAAACAATCCTCAACTAAATTTAGTCTGAATTACAATAATCCATTTTTTTATAGGGGAATTTCACCTATTTAAGGAGTAAAGGAAACTCCCAAATTGGGCCACTGTAGAACAATACATGGATGCTAATTCCTTATGGGAAAACTGTCCCATTCTTTGTGGCCTCCAGGTCTCAGAGCCTAGGACAGTTGAATTTATTGGTGCGGTTATTGTTTTTTCCAATGGAAAGTATCTGTTGTGGCAGAAAAAACAATACAGGACCATCAAGCAAATCAAAATTTGGAGAAGAGAAAGTGGGTCTGTCAATTCATACAATGCCTTTCATTCCTTGTGTCGTCCTTGTCTCTTTTTGTCTCAGTGAGTCACAGTCACCAAATTTGCCACTTCAAAGTCACCACTCTCACTCACCACTTGGTCCCATCTGTGTTTGCTTCTGTGAGTGTATTCATTTGTACAATTTGCTTTCTCTTACATCATAAGACATTCTCATACCGTACCCCCCAAAATAATTCATTTAAGAGCTCTTTTTCTCATAGGAATGCTTTTTTTTATATATATTTTGAAGGTTTCTTAATGTTTGCCAGAAGACTTTGCCAGGTACATCCTTTGGAACACAGAAATTACATCAGTGAAGAAGTTTTAAGTGCTTTCTGAGTCACAAACTAAATGGTGTGTCAGAGATTGGTATCTGTTTGTACCCACTAGGCTGTGTGTATGCTTGTCTGTGCGTGTTAAAGAGTCCCCATGGTACAGGAGAGACATGGGAATGACAGAGACACAGAGTGACAGGTTCACTCTCTCTGCTTTGGATTCTCTTGATGTCTTCGGTTGGTTTCTACCACACTAAAAAGAGCTGAATAAAAAGAACAAAAAAATCTCACTTTCTTTTTTTCCTATAAAGAGGATGGAAAGGTATGACTTGGGGTCAAAGGACCGTCCTTTTGAAAGGGGGTTGCCTGAGGACTGGTCGAACCATAACTGTAAAATTCAGTTTTTTCCACAGGGAGATGTTTCTGTCTGCCACTGAAGTGCAGCTTGGCATTTAAAGTAGCCCTCTTGACCTACATCATAAAAACTTAAATGGCCTGTCTGCATCCTTCCTCAATTTTCAACGTAATTATATCCTGTCCTGGAAATGACCATTGCTGTGCGATGAAAACCTTGTCTTCAAAAAGTCCCTTTTTTTCCCCAGGAATTTAGAATAACAACATTATTTTCAGACTGACCATCCATTTTTAAAATTGTATTTAAATTGGTTTCACACCTCTAGGGTCATGAAAATGACTCAACCTTGACAGGATCATGTGAACCTTAATTCAAAGAAACCACAAGGGGAATTAATTAGAAAGTAAAAATGTTCAGCCATGAGATGGTCTGTCACTAAATCATTTGATAAAAGTTTTGTGCAGATTTTTTTCAGTCCCACAGTAAATCTCAGGCTCATTAAAGATTAAGATAGCTTTAGAGACACTTTAGTACTGTACAGCGTAATATATGTGAGCTCATGATAACCTCCTTTGGATCAGGACAGTGTGTTAGGTTCCAACAGTCATTTTGGCCATTCAACCTTGACAGCACCCTGGCAATGCTTCATACCTCGACCTTGTAAGTTTTGACACTCACCACCATAATTCCAACACTCCGTGGTTGGAGTGGAATGAAGCCATAATTCAGCCCTTTGCATGCCCCCCCAACACACACACACACTCGGATATGGACATAGATTAACCTAAGAATGATTACCTTGATCAATATTTAGTCATGGGTAATACAGATAAATTCTAGGGTTGGCTCCGGGTGGAGGTGCCATTAGTGGGCAAGCTGCCGAGAAGGCAATAAGTCCTTGGTCTTTATGGGAGCTGGCTGGCTGGCTATTATCTGTATTTCAGAGTAAAGTAGTACTACAGTGTTATCTTATAAAAGACTGAAAAAACATTATTTTCAGATTGACACCCACAGCGTTTTTTAAATATACACTTAAACTAATAATCCTAGACTTTTTCATATTAATAAATGTCAATTTTGCTAACACAATAGTACTTCGCCCTATGCCCTGTTCATGAAAGCTTTTACATTTAGATTGTTCTAAACGCCTGGTGTTGGAAAAAGAGAAAGTGGGTCTGTCAGCGAAAAAAAAAAAATGATAAGAAAATCCAAGGTAAAAGGCATCACAGTACTGGACACACTGTGTGACTGACAAGTGATCTCTGGGAAGTGCAGTGCAAAAACACTAGAGAAATGGTCACTTATACCAAAGATGTTGCCAAAATAAATAATAATAATAAATAAAACCCACAAGAATCTAACAGATTACCACTTAACAACAGTGAAAGTATTATTTTTTCTTCATGCAATTAATATGCTCAGTAGATTACAGTGCAACTTTATATTACTGCACAGTCCATACTTCCCCAAATACACACATCACATCAGCAAATATCACAAGTGAGGCCATTTATTTGTGGAAGAACATCAGGAATGTGAGGAAAGGGTGTAGATGACTGCTACACAAGTAGAGCATACATGTCTCCTATACCTACTGTCACTCTGCTGGATGCCTCGTGCTTGAGAAAAGAGATTACAGGCTGATCAATAGCTGTGTGAGAGCCTCTCACTTTGATGGCCTTGTCTTGTACCTTGTCCACTGGTGGTGAACAAGCCAATGTTACCACTCCTTTACCCATTATGAAAGTAATCTGTCTAGACAAGACAATTTTACAGGTGTTCAATGATACAGCAGGTTGCGTAGCGGTAGAAGTGGTTGAAACATGATTCCTGTCTATTCCCATTGATGCCAAGGTTGCCTGGGATGGGACCAGCTGTCGGCCCCCAAGCAAGTCACAAATCCACAAGTTTTCATGAGTGAGCTTCGTTACAGAATGAGATATCCATTATTTGGAAAATGTGATGCTTACTCTCATCTTACTCTCAAATCATTGATAGCAAAAAAGGTAAATAAAAGAAGGTGCTTTGCAAATGATCGCAGGCAACAGGTTGGTAGTTCACAAAAATGCTTTTCCTGACTCAATCTGTATTTTAGAGATATTGAAGAATACATTTCAGGTAATCAGTTTTCCCCAAATTACTATTTAGTGTTTTGGAATAAAAGTCTTCATTTTCTGCTTTGTGCTAGGGATTCCCATGATAACAATTCGCTCTCAGAAAATCTTCACATTTAGCTATCAAATCAAATCCATAGAAGCCTCACTTTTTACATGGTCGTTTCTTTGAAGCCGCAATATTTGAAGAAATTTGAAAAGAAAATTAGGAAATGGTAGGCAGGAGTGGATTGGAAAGCAATTTAGAGCTGCACTGTGCAGTCGGGGGTCAGGGGGCGTTATCCAGGATCTACAGAGTGTGGGTTTGAAAGTGAGAGATATAAGCGGAGCGGAGATATAATCACGTATGGTGGGATTTCCAACAAGAGATTGGACACACATTGTATTTTTAGAAAGCATGATGTCTATACATGTTATAAAGGTTTTACACAATTGTTCTGATAAAAGTTATGATAAAAAACTATCACTGGGTGAAAAGCTCAATTTTCGGGCCTGTGAAGCAGCAATTAACGCAAATTTGCAGCCTGTGCAGTTCACATTTGCAGTCCTACAAAACTGCCGATTCAATACCCAGTGTTGTCACACCTTGCAGATGAATGTGCAGCAGAGAGGTGTGAATTGCTCTCAGGAAAGCCTAATTAGCATTTGAACAGTGGCGGTACATGACTAATCCTGTCTGGAGGTCCTCATCATCACGGACTCTGACTGCATCGGATGAGGTTCATCAACGTTTAAAATAAAGTCAATTCTGATTTGCAGACAAACGAGTAGCCCTGCCTCTTCATTTAGTATTGGCTTTGTTTCATCGGGTAATGTTAACTACTTCTGTTTATTGAATAACACAAATATTGACAGATAATTGTATTGAATTGATTGTACACATTTAATATCATATTTATATAATTATACTGATTTATATTCTTGTTACTATAGCCTTTTAACATGATGTAATATTAGACAAGATCAAGAAGCCCAGTAGTTATTAATTATATCAATAAAGACAATTTAAATCAAACCAAAATGACTGGTGGCGAGAAGAGTAGAAGGTAAAACTTTCTTTTTTTTTTTAGGTTTCACAGGCGCCAGGTTTAAGTCATAGAGAAATACTTGAAATAGCAACACGTGAGATTGGGGTTAGTAATTGATGGGTTGACTAAAGGATTAAAATCAACTCCTGAGACCAGAACTGAGTCTGACAAGCCCAGCAATATAGATTTAAAGAAGGAGAAATTGAAAGAGAAATGTCGCACATTTGGTGCAGGCATTGAAGAAAGTATTGTATTGTTTGGAAATAGAGTTGAATAGGAGCATCAACATCACCACCAGCCACGCTAAGTGGATTAATTACACCCTTGGATTTGTTTGAGGCATAAGAGGAGGAAATTACCTTGTAATGTTTGTTTTAATGTTTGTTTTGAAATATGCCAATATTGACAGATTGCAGGTGTGAATAAAAAAAGGTTACATTGACATTATTTTGACCTTTTTGAAATTGGAGCTAAATAAACAGTGCCTAGTTTACAGCAAAGGAGGTTACATATAGTTATGGTTGAAAGAGCATGAAGGATTAAAGTGTCACATAGATAATGCTTGGTGTTCTGGTGTCAAGCCCTAGCAACTCTGTACCCTGCAACATATCAGGCAGAGTGACATTTTAATGTGAAAAGAGCAAGCTGTTGGGCGGATGTTATTCTTTGAGAGTCAAGCAGCTTACATGTATCTTTACAATCACACAAATTGTTATCCTCCTGAATCTGTCCTTGGTAGCATCCTCAAAACCTGCCTAATACCTAATACCTAAAGAGACTATTGTAAGGCCTACTTGTGTGAGTCCAGAATGTCAAAGCAGGACACAAAATAAAAAAAATGTTGATCAATCAAATGTTGAATCAATAGGATCCACTGTGGACCCAACAAGAATCAGTTTATATATATTTCCACCAAAAGAACAAAGTATACATAAAAAGGAAGAAGATAGTAGTAAGTCAATATACTTGCATACAATATTTGTAGATAGATAGATAGATAGATAGATAGATAGATAGATAGATAGATAGATAGATAGATTATTGATCCCCAGGGAGAAATTCTGGGGTTATCCGGGTAAGTAGGATGAAAAAGGATGAAAAGGGAGAAAAGAGGGAACAGACAGGAAAGGATTTATTTTCCTCACTGCTAGGTGAATTAGGAGGCAGCACAGCTAGTGTGGATGAGACCCAGTCAGTTCACTTGTTAAGATCAACTTAGACCAGCCAGGAAGCTTTCTGCAGCAGCAGGGGATTCAAATAGGAGTATTTTTTGAGAGGATAACTCTCAGCCTGGCAGGGTATAGTGAAAGGTTCTCCACACCTGTCTTCCAAAGCACTTGCATAACTGTGAATGCTGCCCTGCTATTAGAGGTGGAAGCAGAGTAGTTGTCTAATAGTAGTTTGTAGTTCCCTTGTCTGATGATGGATCCATTAGAGCGGTAGGGATCCATAATGGCCTGGTGATCACCATAGGGCAGTAGCTGAAAGGTCAGAGTCTTGTGGGAGTTCATGTTGTATAATTTGGTCCCAGAGTAGATCTGAGGAGCCCTCTCTATTTCAATCACCCCTTGGGATGGAAGAACCAGAGTGGAGGTGGATGATATTGCACCATTGCCTTCTTACCCCTCAGGTAAAAACACGAGTCTTAGATTACATTGATCTTCATACTATGCTATTTGTTGTGTGGCATAATGTATCTTGTCCTCATTTGCCTAGATAGCACCTCAGCCAGTTGTATAGATTTGATTGACAGGTTGAGTGTGGTAAGCTCTTTGTCAATCCTGAAGATGTTAGATTTGACAGTGTCCATGTCCGACTGCAACCTTTTAACTGAGGCATTAGTGTAACTCATTTGAGTGGATCACCGACATGGATGCCTTCAATTCAGTCAGAGAGGAGGTGATACCAATGAGCCATGGCAGAAGGTGTAGCAGCATTGGTATCAGGCCTGCAGCAGGTAGGAGGACAATACCTTTGGCAAGGCATTGTCTTACATTTGTGTTGTCCTTATGTATAGATGGAGATGGCATTGTGACTTCCACTTGGTAGTTTGCTCTTTTACTAGCAGTATTAAGGTTAAGATTAGGGAATTAATAGATAAGGTTAATTCAGGGCAAAATAGAATACAGGAGCCAGCAGTGCGTGGGCAGCAACCCTAAAACCAGCCATGTTGCTCAGCGTCCAGAAGCCACATGGTGACTATTATTAAACATTTTCAGGTTTCAGATTACATATCTGACATAACTGAAAGCATAGTACTACCTTCATGTTTGATTTTTAAAATGTCATGTACCCTAAAATCCAAACATATTGGATGGAGAGGTGAATGCAATTGAGTCCTGATGCAGATAGATGTAAATTTATATAGATACAGTATAAATATCAGATCTAGAAGGGTTGCCATGATGTTGACCACTGCATACCTAATACCCTTTCCCAGGACATATATTTGATCCAGCATACTCCGGTTTTCCAATTTAATTTGAGATGAGGAATTGGCAATGGCAATTTCTTATGAGGGCTTCCGTGGAGTTTTAACAGCTAGAATAAATATCCTATCTCCTTCATCCTTGGATGTCATGAAGCCAAATGAATGATTTAGAGCCACATATATGCAAAGCAGCATTATCAGTGACTCACACTGTGCTATGTTTACATAAATGACCAGATTTCACCTCCCAAACACCTTCCAGTCAACCAAAGGGAGAGATTTACACTTGCAGAACTTCAGGCGTGGCGTACATGCTTCTTTTGATCTCCCCCCATGGAGAAGCATGTACTAATTTTGCTGCCACTGTCACAGATTCGAAACAGACCTTGTGAAAAAGGAAACTAAATTATCTACAGATCAGCCAAGAGATAGTCTTACATACACAGACCTTTTTCTGAACTCTTCTGTGCTAACTGCTAACACAAAAGAAAGATTTGGTTGAATTCATTGCAGAGTTAGAATTAAATGTTTATTAAGTCAATCACAATGCATTTCAGCAGTCAAAACTTTGGGGTTGATGGGATTTATCTCTGGTGCACCAACATTAGACACAGCATATGACTGACAAAGATGCAAGAAGTAGGTGTTTGGGGATGGTGGAACAGTAGTTAAATGTAATTGGTGCTGGTCCACCAGTTGCAGAACAAAAGACACTATTTCCCTGTGAGCAAGGTTTCAGACAGGGCTGCTCTGGTGCACCTGACAATCATAGCGAAATACTGAACCAATCCTATACCAATAAACCAATCATTTACATATCAAAACTGGTTTACACAACTTCCATCATATTAATATTTTTCATAAAACACTCCTAAAAATGTTTTTTTCCTATCCTATTAGACTCGTGTAGCTTGTTCCATAAAATCACCACCAGGGAAATCTCTGTTCGCCTCTTTCATGCTTAAAACTTGGAGCCACATAATCTGACCTCATTCATGGTGTTCATTGAATGTCAATCCCTCACCAAATATAATTCATTATAAATTACTTAATGTCTCATCTTTTGTCATATGTTATAAAATAGATTTATAGTGTACCTTTGTATTGTATCTATGACCCGCAAAGAGCATTGTGAGAGGGACATTTCAAAATAATCCTAGCTGCTTGGTTTTGTGCTATCTGCAGTCTCCTAATTTCTCCTCTGCCAGCACTTCCCCAGACCTCAGAACAGTAACTGATATGACTCCCTCTTAAAGCCTCCATTTTAAACTTGATTTTTTTTTGTCTTCTTTAGAAGATAATTTGCTATTCTACTTATGTTTGAAGAGCTAATCATTTTTCTGCATAAATATGAAACATCGGAAGTCCATAATAAGCAGTCATCCAAATGAATCCCCAATAGCTTATTTACTTGTTTTATCATGACTCCCTCCCACACAAATTTCTAAGAGCGGGTGAGTTTTCTTTCTCCTTGATGAGCTAACTAACATCGACTCTCTGACTCTCTCAAGATCCCTGCTGTTGAGTATCCCGCTGAATATACAGTCATGTCATCTGCAAATATTGTAGCCTGGGATTTAGCTAGGGTAAAGGAGATATCATTTATATATATATCACATGAAGCAAGGATCCCAGGCAGCTGCCCTGGGGCACACCATATTGTATATATGTGAATAGGCGAAGATTTCATCCATTTCACGGCAGTTTGTTAAAAAATGTGTCAACTTTGTTAATAATATATCATGGAATCATCAGGGATAGATCATCAGGGATGGATAAAGATAGATGTATCTATTCTAGAAGTCCAGCGGCTTACATGCCTGTGTAAAGTGCAAATTCCAATATTTCGAACGTAGGTGCAGATTGAGTTTTTTTTTCCGAAGGCTACCATTGTACATTCCATTCCAACATTCACAGTAGTCAATATTCAAAGTGTTTTCTGCATGTTATTTCTGTGCCTATTATAGATAAGTTGTATTTCACTCGTAAGATTTTAACATTTCAGGTGCACAGTAACTGGCTTTCATAGTGTACTGCCAGATCCTCAATTTGAAGCAGTGTGCATCCACATCCATTTGTGCATTCATTCATACAATACTTTCTGTACTGTGGAAACTGATTGGTTATTAGTAGGCACGCACTTATTTAGGGCAGTGGTTGGGCAGTGATGTACCGGCAGGGCAGAGATTGTACCCGACCTGCCTTCTCTGAATCAATGCTAAAGACCGGCCAACAGCCAAATCAGAAAACCACTGACGAGTGAGCATGCCATAACTCAATGGCCAAATGTATCAAAAGAAACATTAAAAGCACATGTACATTTCCTTATCACTTATTATCTTATTGAAGCACTGCTTCTTAAGAAAGCCTTGTATGTATTCACGATTGATGTTGCTGTTTTATTCAGTTGCTCATTCCTAATTCTCAGTAATTGTTATCAAAAAAGGTTATCAGCTATCTCAACTCTGGACCATAGCTTTAAACCTAGAATATGGTTGCAGCTTCCCACCCCAGGTGCGAGGGCAGCCTAAATTGCAGTTGGTAATGATGAGAAGTGTCCTCAATCCCTAACATTTATTTTCATGGAACACTCTTATCGTTCTTGAAGTACCATGATAAAAAATTAATCTATCAATAGGCAACGAAGAACCCAATTAAGGGAGGCTGTCTATCAACATAATGTTCGTCTCTCACTCCACTGCTAGCTACTCAAGGGATATAAATTTCTGTCTCTCTACCCCTTATAAATAGATGAGCTCTTTTCTCCACTGCAGCAGATTAAACAAAGGTGGAGCAAACAAGACTTAAGGTATGACAAAGGACCTTAAAGTGTACTGTGGCAACGTGCCACATAACCGGGGTCCGGAACAGACAGAGACACAGGCAGGAGAGAGTTAAATGGTCAGCGTGGCCGCTTTATTACATGCCAGTAATTTAAACACGGCCCGGGTCTTGACGGCAGCTGCTTGTCGGCGCCGTCTCCTCCGCCGGTCGTCCGCCCCGGTCCCGGTGGGCCAGCCGCGAAGCCCCAAGGCTGCCCCAGCCTGCCAGGCTTCCAGGGGCATCCCAGCCCCAACCCCGGCTGGTCAGCCCTTGCAGGCGGCTCCCGACCGCCCCCGGACCTCCGCGGGACGCCGCGGCCGGAGACGGCCCGCTCCCGCTCCGTCTCACCCGTCGCTGGCTGGCTCGCTCTCCTCTAGCCGACCGGATCGTCCCTCCGCGTCGGCTCCAACCATTCACGCCGCCAGCCTCTCACACTGGCGCGTCCCTCTCGCTCACACGTTCACACACACGTTAAAAGGGGCCCGGCTGCAATTAGGCTTAATTGGCCGCAGCCGGTCCCGGATCCAGGGTAGATTCCACTCTCCCCTGGATCCATGCTCAGCCTCACCCCACCCTCCTCCCAGCTGCCACATGTACAAAGGCACTTTAAGGTGCACTCACTAAAAAAATGATCTTAACCTGATTATGGTAATACTAATGAAACTGTCATGTAAATGCTTTTATCTGATTATCTTAATCATGTTAAGGTCATAATTGGAGTAAGCATAACCTGGTTAACACGCCTCAATCTTGGGGCATGTAAAATAATGCATGTTAGTCACTAGACACAGTAACCAGGATGTTGTGCTCACAAAGCAACATGGTGCAGTGCAGTGGAATGGAGTGATGAGTGATGTACCATGTAAACAGGTTTATTAGAGAAACCATGTATCTTTGACCCACGTAAACATTATAATCAAAATAGTGCCTTAAACTGATTACTCCCGGTAATGGGGGTATTAGTGTGCATGTAAACATACTCATTCCCTAAATGTCACCAATCTCTCCTGTACTTACAGGCGGTTATTCAAAACAACATAGTGTCAAATATCACTATAGATTATGACCAGTTATTCTGTCGAGAACATGATGAATTCACACAAACAAATGCAGCCTGTTCTGCTCCTACTAACACAGAGGTTTTATTTCTGGTGTTCATTCGGTTGCTAGGGGCAACTAATTATAAAATCTGTCTACTGGCTGTGTTTCTTTTAATTCATCCGTGCTTCCTCCACCCCCCTTGGCTGTGACGGGCTCTAATTGGCTAGGTAATTGTGGTTGATAGGTCAAATGAATCACGTCGGGTCTATGCAAAGTGTCATGATTCTCGCTTTGGCTTCAAGAGATTCTGGGTCCACTTTCCAGACAATCCCTCTCAGTAGAGCGCTTCATTATTTCTGATGGCCTACTTGTTAAGAGTTTATCATGTACCATAATAAAAAGGTCATAGGTTTGATCCCCACAATGCCTAGTGTGTCCATCAGCAGCCCTGTGTCCTTTAGAAAAATACTGAACCCCTACCTGCTCACAGACTGTAAACTGCTCTGGGTCAACTAAATGTCTCGTAACATGTAAATGTAAATGGATAGATTAGATTAGATTAGATTAGATTAGATTAGATTAGATGTAACTGTAATGATCCCTGTGGGAAGATTGGGCCATTACAGCAGGTAATAATAGGACACATCAAAGAAGACCAACAGGGTTATACAAGCTTAAGCAACCAAGAATTCCAACACTTGGACATAAATATCAAGTAGAAATATAAAAATGAAAATGTGCATGTATGGAGTCAAGCAGTAACAGGATGTGCACAATAGAAGTAGTAGCGCCGTAACTGCAGAACCTACTGAGACATAAAAACAATGAGAGATTTATGCATTATAAATTATTATTGGCACCCTTGCATGTTATGCAGCTAATGTACAATATCTTCTGAAATAATTGGAAATACAAATGACTTTAGGTCTTCACACATTCATCAATTGCATTATAACAGCACATAATCAAACAGTGAGCATAACAATCTTGCTGCTCACAGAATTATTAAGAAACTCCCAAAGCATGATGGTAAGAAAAAAATGGATCTCAGATGTTGTCAAAGGTTGATGTAAGCCATTGAAAAAACACCTTGCAAATTAGAGCTCTTTGGAGATCAGCATTTTGTATAGAGACGACAAAATTAAGCGTTTAAAGAAAAGACCACCCTACCTCAAATACAGTGGAGGAGAGAGAATTATAGGTGCACCACTGCCACAGCTCCAGGGCATTTACAGCTCAGGCTCCTCTCTTGGCTCTGTGGCATCGGGTTTCACTAGATGCTGCCTGAAAGCCTTGATTTGTCTTTGATAGGTGCAGCTTATCCATCAAACCATGACTTGGATCCAGCTGAGAGGAGCATAACCCGACACATTAGTGCATGGAAATTCTCCATCCGATTCCTGTTGTTGGAGAGAAGTCTTTTTGATAGAGTGTTTCATGCACATAATTATTCCAGCTCTTCTAAACTAATTGAAATGTTTTCTTTCTGTGAGAAATGTGAAAAACGAATGGAATGATGTCTTTCTATTATCCTCAACTAACACAGCTTTATCTATGCTGTATTTTGTACATTCTATGCAAGCCTTTCAAACAGGTTGGCATATTTTGTTTAGTCTAATAACCTGGCTTTATCTAATGCTGCGTTTAATACTTTCTGTGCCTCTCTTCCAACCTGCTAGACATCTTCTGAGTGAGTCTGTCTGGCTCTTTGTTGTCTCCTTATGAGTGATATGCTAACAGATGTTGTTAGTGAAGAGTGAAGAGCTTCTGTCTGCCTATTTTGAGTAATGGCAAGACAAACAATCAAACAAACCAATTGTGCGCTTCAGTGCTCTTAAGTTACATTTATTTCAAGTAACACATGTTCATAAATTTGTTTCTAGTTAGCATGAATTCATTTTATGCTACTAACATAGTAAAATAGTAGAACCCTGTGCTTGGTATGACCACCGAATGAGAAATTCTATGATATTTATAGTCTATTACCCTGGCCCATGCATTTGAAAACATATTGCTATTTTTGTCATACAGGGAACTTAATTTGAGCTATGCGGAGGTACTCTGTCTCCAAGGGCCTCCAAGTTCCCCATGCTGTTGAGCTTGTCCATGTCAGTCAGTGATGATATGATTGGACATGGCTTTCAGCATTGGCTCTCTATCCAATCAATCATAGTGGCATTTGTTAGTATACTATCCTCACGAAGGATAGGGTATACCCCCTACAAATCCTGGTTATTGCACTGTAAAAAAAGAAAATGCTATGCTATTGAAATATGTATAGTATGTATATGTAATACAGCTATGTTTACTATTTTCAAAATGAAAATTTGCATAGAATTCTCATTTATGCGCATTCTGTGGAGCAGTGGGCCATGCACACTACCTCTGATGTTGGTTTAAATCTCACTTATGACCTATGTTACATATCATTGCCCTCCTCGCTCCTGTCTTTTCTTGAGCTCGGACTTGTCCAGTACAAGCACAGTCTTAGGCTGGGGGACACACTAGAGCATTCTTAGACCGATTTATACCAGATTTATCCATCCCAACAATTGAAGAGGAAATCCTGACCAGAGGCTTGTCCGGGACCAATGGTTGCACAAAGATTATCTGCCACTGTGAGGGGTTTACATATTCAATCTTAGCCACCCTGATTGAAATAGTCAATAGTCAATGAGGTGAAGTGGAAGTGTTATGTTAAAAAGGTATATTAAGGATAGTAATGCCTAGGATAGGGAGCCTCTGTCCTGCAGTTAATGTCAGTTACTAGTCTATCTAACATTACCTTGATACAATATACTCACCTCAAGCTCTCGCTGCAAAATGTCAATGGACCCTATCTCTCGAGCAACGGCTTAACCCAGATTTTCTTTTTGTGTTTTTATCTTTTTTTTTCAGTGCATGCATAATGGATGCATGGTGGATCGTGCAAGTTCCTGTCAAATTAGATGTCCAGCATATCAGTGACCTGTCAGGGCTCAGCAGGATAATCTCAGTTATATTGAGTGTGATACCCTGTGTTTGCCTAATTGTCTACTGTGAACATATTTTAAACTGAGACCAAATATTCTGTTCAATCCATTGTTATTTGTGTGATGCAGTTTCAGAATCAGAATCAGTTAGGATCTTAAAAGGCTTCCTTTATGTCCTCAGCCTTACTTGGTCACAGGGTAACTCCATGGACAAGTGCCATGTTATGGGCCACCGTGACGATAGAGATATAATTAGTTTGTTCACTTTCTCCAGATTTCTCAAGCTGGTAAAGCAGATACCAACAGGTGTCCCACTGATCATACTGCCACTTCTCAAACCTTTAGGTTACTGCTGAACTCCAGTTACGATACATCCTCCAATACAACTAGACCACATCTGGTCTTTAGCTCACACTCACTCACTCGGGGGACCACTAGCAAGAGCCTTTTCCTACAGGGCAGTAAATATAACTCCTAGGTTTTCCTATACTGGAGCAATATTTTTCTGGTTAGTTGGAGTGCAATGGGTCAGGCCCTAATATGGGCAATGTTTCTGTTTCTTTGGGTAGTCCATTGGATAAGAGTAGTAGTTTTCTATTAGCCTCGCTCCCTTAATAAGAAGGGAAGGGTCAGGAACTGAAAAATGTGACACACAGTTGAGCAGTACAGTACAACTTGCAAAGTTAAAAGGTACTAATCAAATGACCTAGCAAAGGATGGCTATGGAATGTGCAAACCAATACAGATAGAGTGAATATGTTTGGAAAAGAAAGAGAGAATAAACTCCAGAAGTGGTATTTATCTCACACTGCTGGGTTGATTGCGTGTGACACAAATTTCAACTCCCCATGAAGATTATATTAACCTTTCAACATTGTGATTGAGTTCCTAGCTGGTGGTTCATTGGAATGTACAAGAACATTATTGATGGTATATAAACACTGCAGTAGGTGGAACCATGAAACAGAAGTCAGTGAAGTACACACTTCTGACTAGGTCACTCTTGGCAAGAACTACTCTAACAGTTGAATTTCTCTAACCGTTCCTTTTACTATAATGTGGTCATCCATCAGCTATCTGAAAGATTACAGGCCTGTTGCTCACCCCTGATTGAGGGACTGGTATGCAACCATCTGTCTAGTATTGAGCTAGACTCATAACAATTTGCGTATAAAGCGAATAGGGGTGTTGGACGCTTTGTCCCTGTGCCTTCATTGCCCTATTCGTCAGCACCTAGAAGCCCATTCTACACATGCTCGGGCTTCTTTTTATCAATTACAGTTCTGCTTTTATACTATCATGCCTTTAAAGTTATTTTAGAAGCTCCAGGAGGTGGGTGTTAATCTGTCTCTGTGTCATCGGATCTTAGACTTAGCCAGCAATAGAAAGCAGGTAGTCAGGCAGTAAGGTCTAAGCCTTTGACTTTGAACATTTGTGCCCCCCAAGGAGGTGTGCTGCCACCACTCTGCTACTCTGTGTCTCATTCTGACTGCATTTTTTTTAATTCACAGATGACACAACATTGTAGGCATGATCGAGAACAACAATGAAATAGCTTAACAAGGTCAATGAACTGGGAAAGGTGGGAAACAATCTAGATACTGGAAAAACTAAGGAGGTGGTGGTGGATCCTCTACCACTGTTCATCAAGGGCCAAGAAGTGAAGAGGGTAGACTGTTTCAAGTTTCTGGGCATCACCATCTGCCACACACTGAAGTGAGAATTTAACACCAGTGTCATAATTAACAAACTGCACCAGAGACTTCACTTCCTACGGCAGCTGCAAAAGTTTAGAGTTAGCAGAGAAACTATGACACACTTTTACAAGGCTGCAATTGAGAGTGTGCTCACTTTCTCAATGACAGTATGGTTCACAACACAACTGCTCAGGCAAAGAGAAAACTGGAGAGAGTGGCACGCACAGCATCCATGATCATAGGCAGCAATCTTCCTTCTGTCTCTTCCATCTATGATACCCGCATCCAACGGAAAGCTAGGAAGGCGTCCACAGACCAGTCACCTCCCAACCTGCAAGCTCTTGCTTTAAGCTCCTTCCATCAGGAAAGAGGTACCAGAACAACAGCTTGGCTCAGGAACAGCACCTACCCCGAGGCCGTTAGACACATTGCACTATAATGCTCCAGCACTTTGAGAGATGCAATTATTTTGACTCTAACCTTATGTTATAATGGGCACAAGGTGTGCAGTAAGGACTTTGAATGGCCTTTAATAATCTCAAACTCTTTCCACAAAGTCTAATGCCAGATCTTACATGCACTACCAAAATTTGGGACAGTGGGTTTTGCAGTTAATTGCAGACAATCTTGATTTGCATGGCCTCACCTACAAATCACTATTCAGTGGGCAAAATAATGAGATTTTACATCTGATGATGTATGACCATGACAGGCACAGAGAGGCTTTATATTTTGACCAGCGCTATAGGGCAGCATTCCACTCATCGCACATAGTTAGTTAACAGCATGGCTTTCTGATTTTGTCATTTTTGTGATATAGTGTGTGCTCTTCCCTGCACAAACCCTTGGTGGATTTAAGTCTTAGTGTGATTTAGTCTCTGGGGCAGTTGCCTGCCAGTTCTATGTATAGATATAGCTGTTGTAGAAGTCTCACTATTTACTGCATAGCTGCTGAACTACTGCTGCACTTTTGCTCCATCCCCGAAAGGAATTGAATGTAGATGTTTATTGAGAAAAAATGTTTTGCCAACCAGCAAATGGTGCAGTAACTGCTTGGTTGTGAGATATCAGGGTTTTGTTATCAATATACTAATTTGGTTCTAGGAATAATCATCCAACTGCATCACCACCTAATAAAGGATAGCTGAAGGATAAATGCATGAAAGGGAACTTATTCACTCATATACAATAAGGGTATTTCATTACAAGCCACAATACAGTGTCTCTGAAATTAAAAGTCCACCTACATTGTGTCTGCTTCAATGTAATATGATCATATTTGCGCTTTTGTTGTACATTATATTGCTCTCATTTTGGAGTCATATTTAAGAGTTAAAAATCATAGTCCTAATTTAAGTGCTAGTTCCTGTCAGTTCACTCTCAGATGAAGAGAGATCCCAAGCTCAAACAGAGCAGATGTGTGTGTGATGAGTGGCTGCATGTGATGTTACAAACAATGAATTATCCACATTCTGATCAAAAACAAAATGTTTTTTTGGTTTACTGTTTCATTTAGAGTTCAATTGTGCATCAATAGAAAAGAAGAGTGTGCACCCATCCAAATGCTGGCTAATCTGGCATGTCAGAGTGAAAAAAGCTGCACACTTTTCATTCAGTTGAGTGACATTTATTGAAACTAGCAATGTTTCAGCCTAGAGCTTTCATGGCCTTTCTTCTCATACCCCAAAGAAGCCTGTGCACAGAAAAGTGGGTGGTAATAAGAAATCTCAGGGACCGAAGAGAGAAGAACACAGATTTCTCTCTACGTTTTACTCTTCGTGGGCTGCTTTTTTCCTCCTTTTCAGTTCTCCAAAATGTAGCAAGTAGCACAACCCTTGCAGACAGAATCTCTAAGGTTGTTGTCAATGTTTAAAGGTCTCCATTCATTGAAATATAATTACTGTTGCCCTTTGCTTTTTTTTTTTTCTCTCCAGGTGGAATCTGTATAGCCCAGTCACTGAAGATCCCCCATGACCACAAACCCTCCGACTTTGACAAAATCATCCGTCTGCTTCTGGACACACGCTATGCCAGGGCAGTCATCCTCTTTGCCTCTGATGAGGATATCAGGTAAGCAATTAGTCTTCGTTTAAACACTAAACTACCCGTGTGGGGATGACTAATGGCAGTGATACACTGGTAATTTATTGGGTATTCCTGGTCGGCGACGGTGCCCAACAAGTTGCCTCAGCAAAGTTGCTTTTAATAACAAGGGAGAAGAAATATTTGCTAAAAAAACATTTGAATAGATATTTGGCCATGTGTCTCACTGCTGTGTGTGTTGGGAGTGTTGCCTGTCTTCATTGCCCAAAATTGTTTATTATATTGGCACCCTAATAGTCATTTTAGGCTGTGAAGATGCTCAGAGCAAGAAGCATGAGGGAGAGTGACATTAAGTTCAAGCTGATTTTAAAGGTTGCAGCATTGTTTTGGTATATTGTACAATTTACATGTCATACAAGTCAGAAAGTTTATAAGTTCATATATTTATTATGGTGGCCTGGGCTAATGATACACATTTCACATACTTACAACTGCTTTGCCTGTGAGTGTGTGCTTGCATGTCTGTATTTATTCCCAGCTATATGTTTAATTGTTGGACTGCCCTTAATGTTATGTAACGTACATGCACATGCACACATTCTGCATACGTCTGACTTACTGATGGTGCATGTTTGAATCCAGGGGTATCCTGAATGCCAGTAAGCGAGCGGAACAGGTTGGCCATTTCCTGTGGATCGGCTCAGACAGCTGGGGAGCCAAGAACAGCCCTATCCACCAGCTAGAGGATGCCGCTGTAGGGGCTGTCACTATATTGCCAAAGAGAGCCACCATCAATGGTATGTTCATTCATTTTTTTATTGTAACAATATCCTTGGCACTGTGCAGAAACCTTGTATTATATATCCAGATTGTTTGGTCCTCTATGTCTTTCTTTCCTTGCTTACTAACTTGTTAACTTTAATAGCTGTGCCTAAAATCCAAATGTAAAGTGTAAAACATACTAGTACTCTTGTCATATGGGATGGATGTAACCATCCAGAAACAGGCTGGACGCATTAAGGGTCCAACTTATAATTTAAGAATCATCATAATAGTGGAGTATCTCTCACACTGTCAAAGCAAGCAGTACATGAAAAGAGTTTTATATCCATGAGAAAGGGACAGGTGGCAATCTGTAAGCATAAACATCACAATTATGAAATTTAAGGACACAATGATAAACTATGATTTATGCTTGCTGATCAGAGTAAACATAAGTGATGGTTAGGTTGGCATGTGGGAAAAGAACAAGATAGTATTGACTGCCGTATTTATAATGGTGACGGTAATGGTATTTATAATGCAAGAACTGGATGCAGGGTATCACAGTGCTGTTTTATAACTACAGAGAATTTGAGTGTGGCTGTCGCATCAAAGGACATACAATTATTTTTGTTTTCTCTGTTATTAACATGAGGAGTTTGACTTTAAATTAATAACGAGTCATTTGTTTTCTTGATGCACAAACAGTGCTCTGCTTAATGGGAACCATCCAAATTTGACATTTTTGTAAAAGTTTAATCAAAATCCTCCTGCGTACTCTGAAAGCATCCTAATTGCTTTGCCAGTGTTTTGTTGTAACGTCAATTTCTGACCTTTCTTCTCCTAAAAAATGTATTTCACAGTCTTTCAGTCTACATGCTCATATACAAGCCTCGCTGTGAGCTAGACCCCAAACTGGATGTGGAGCTCAAGTGTGTGTAACCTTGAACAAGCTCTAAATTGGCCCTGGAGAGCCAACGGGTGGTGCACTAATAAACAGTCTCCCCTTTGATGTGCACTGTGATACCTTTTCTTCCTCTATTTGACTAATGGTTTATGGAAATGGACATGTTTGCTGGGCACATAGGTGGTTGGAGAGAATCCTGCTCCACAATAGGCAGTTTGGCTGAGATGTGGAAGGTGAGATGGAGAGAAAAAACTACAGAAAAAGAGAGGGAGGGATGAAGTATTTGGGTGTATGCTGCGAGTTCAAGTTATTGAGAAAGAAAGAGATACTTACAGTATGTTCAGACAGCAGGGAACGCCGATTTGTTTTTCTGATCTGATCTAACATGCAAGTTCTACTGTTGCTAGTACTATGGAAGATTGCTTGTTGCTCATTCTGGCTGCTGTTATGATGGTATTTTCTAGTTGCGGTGCAGAACGCATTTGTGCAGGCACCGTTGATCTCTCTGTTGCAACGTGAAATACCAAATATGTGTCATGTGGGGAATGACAAGCGATCTGAGTCAGAAATTGTATTCACATTTAAAACCATCTACAGATGTGGTTTAGATCTGATTTAAAAAGATCAGATTCCACATGTTTTTTGATGTTGTTCAGACTTATATCTGACTATGTGAAAAATGTCTGAACTGTACAGTAGTGGTTAATTGGTGAGATTGAAGCCTGGAGAGGGAGAGAGTGAAAATCAGAGAGAGAGAGAGAGAGAGAGAGAGAGTGAGTGAGTGAGAGTGAGAAGGGAACAAAAGAGAGAGAAAATCTGAGAAAAGGAGAGAGAAGGGGAGCGAGACAGCGAGAGACCAAAGTGAGAATAAGCCAGTTATAGTTTTAGGCTGTGGGAAGTTTTCCCCTGTGGAAGAGAACGCCTGCTGAGTCTTCGGCCCCCAGCTGAGATGGATCCACTTCCTAAAGTCAATTACGCCCTCTAATCCACAAATCTCAGGCACTTAATGTCAGGCTGCCTTAAAACCTCTCAACCAATGGATTGTATACAGCCGAAAAATGGAGTCAACCTAACACATTACTATTATCAACTCTGTTTAACCATTTTTTTACTTTGTGGAGCATACATGAAAGTAAAAACTTGCTATTGCCAGAACTAAAGTGTAAGGCTATTATGGCTGACATTGTTATTTGATAAACTGGTTGACGACATGATGGTGTGTTGTTACGTCCTCTGAGCATAGCAAAATGAATCGAGAGCAAACCACAGCCTGGACTGAATATTTCTTTATTACATTACAGTCATTTAGCAGATGCTTTTATCCAAAGCAACTTACAAAGGTGATAGTTGACACTGTGTGGGGATCAAACGCACGACCGTGAGACTGAGAGTCTCATGCTCTACCGACTGAGCTGTCTGAGCTTCATGTTTTCTAGTTCATACCAAAACTGAAAGGTCCAATTAATAAGCTACTTGTGAGTCCATGTGACTTTTGTTTACCAGCCCTAGTTTGCTTGTAATTGGGCAGCGTGAACCTAAACGAACCAAACACAAAAAATGCAACAAAGTAAACTTTTCGACTGGTTTGGACCAAAGAGGACAGATGCCTGCCTACGAGTCAGCTACCACAGCCCCCCTGACCCCGAACCCCCCCCCCCCCCCACCCCTCCACCCTCTCATGTCCACTATCTTCTTTGTTTGAAACACAGAGCTTCTGGGTTCAGTGTACCCATGTGTACGAGGGAGATAGGAGGCTGTGGATTTTAATCTGGCTCTATGTTTAAAACATGATCTATATCCGCCAAGATGGATGTCCTCCTGCACACATTTGCCTGAGAAAACAGGAAATGAGAGGGAGCTCACTGAAAAAGTGCCCCTTTAATCTCACAGTTAGTGCACTGAAAAGAGAAATTGAGAAGAATGCTTTCAATGTATTATGTGTGAAAGGTAGAGAACCTTTCACGGATTTACAGAGATGCACTTTAAGATTCAGACTTTGCACATCGGGTACTTATCAAGGTCTTGCTGACTCAGTTTCCTTGGATTGCAAAGTATTTTTTTGCGCACTAGCTATTATCCGTTACTTGGTCCTGCGTGGGTCTGGTTCCAGGGATGTGGTGATTGGATAGCTTGCCGTGCCGTGGCTCAACTTTTCCCTGGAGTACTTTACTAATTCAGCGGGGAGGCTCTCTGGCAGCCTGTCACAATGGATTCCTTCGGTGGCGGTATGAGAGGGAGCGCTAAGCTGACAAACGACGAGAAGATGGGAGGAGAACATGTTCAGCCACTGACACTGATCACGCTAAGCATCCCCACTCCTACAATCCTTTACAAGTTTGTTTGTTTCCTTTCTTTATTTTATATTCCTCCATTCTATCCCTCCATCTCTCATTTTACTATTTAATTCTCCTCCCTCACGTTTCCCTTAAAATAGAATAGGTAGGTTTACATTTTTATTTTTCTGACCTGCATCTTCCATTTATTTGCAGACACAATCAAATGGTTTAGTTTAGCTTATTACATTTTGTTTATTTGTGTTGCCACATGTCTGTGTCTTCTGTTTCATCCCTGTGTGAACCACTTTCAACTCACAAGCCTCTGTTTTCTTTTCAAATTAAGGATTAGTGTTATCTTAAATAAGGGCATTCACAAACTTTTTCCAATTGTTTTCCCTACTCAAGGCACAGTTAAATAAGGCAGTAATCGACTTTTTTCAGTTGTTCACTGTCTCTGGCCCCAGCAGCTTATCTGGCTGTTATTTGAGCCCTTGGCAGTTAGTTTTAATTTTGGCCATTAGAGCCACAGCTTGGCTCCAGCTTTAGCTGTGACCCCTGATGGCTTTTGTTTGTTTGGCTACTTGTTGTTTTGTAATTTTTAGACTATTCTGTCCAGCAGGGAAGGACAGGGTCTCTGCAGGAAACATTTGAGCCTGCAAGAGAATTACCCTGCCCCAAGTATGGACACAATCATTTAGAAAAGTGATCCATATAAACATGCCACAGGAACCATTGGCATTGTCACAATAATGAGTCTTACCAGCATGAACTATGATAATAAGAGCAGGGGGGTCTAGTCAGAGACTGTCCTGTTCCCAGATCGGACGATCCGCACACCGATACCGATTACAGGAACAAATGCACTGACCATTGGATAATAAAAGTAGTATAACAAAAAGAAATAAAATATAGAGTGCAGGGTCAGCGAAAGAACAGAGCCCCTTAACCCTTCATCTGCCCCAAGGCACACACCACACTGGCACTCACAAACATGCAAAACAACATATACATGCTTGCAATGCACATCTTTTCCATTGCGTTTGAAATGAACTCTGTGATCTGAAGCCTGCCCTCCTCATGTAGCTGGTGTAATATTTTCTGTAAGCTGAGCCTGAGGAAAATGGCTTCCCACGGGAGCAGAAAGAAGCACTTCTACCACCTACAACTCAATTGTTGTTTTCAATTCAATAGGCCGTGAGGGGAAATGGTTCCACTGTATCTTTCATTAGCGCCCCACTGAGAAAAGAAATATCTTAGGTGTAGCAGATCATATTGTTCATTCAACGCTTCCACAAATGAGGACCATGTCAAAAAAATGAAATAAGACGGAAGATTCACACGGTGAAATAGCCCCGAATGTGGTATGTTTTCATTTCAAAGACACCACTACAACCTCTTAAAACATTTGTCTAACACTTTGCGGATTGGAACAACATCTGCAGCTAGATACCTTGTGGTGGCAAGTACTGTGCTACAGAAAGTTATGTGTATATTCCCCTACCACTTGAATACTCTGCATCGTGTAACACGTGCATCACATACCCTTAGAGATAAGTCACATACCCTGGAGCAATTAAAAACGAATTACTCCACGAACAAAAATATGCACCCTTTTGTTCATTCCCTACCCACTTCACAGAACCTCTGTACAATATTTGGATCTTTGCACAACTCTGTCTTACCACTCTTTCTTTCATGCTAACCTCCAGGAAATTGAATGATTGTTGTATGTCAGGTGTAAATCGTAAAAACAATGTAACAGTTTTTCAGGATCAGGCTTCATCTGATAAATTGCAACAGATGCAGACAATAAAATCAATTTTTTAAAATGAGAGTGTGCAGTTTGCCCTTGTTAAACTCAGTATATTATTAATATTATACATTATTTACACTATAAGTATTATTTTATTTATATGTCCTTTTTTAAGGAAGGCTAAAGAGTGTTGCGTCAGAGCAGGGTCAATGGCATGTGCACAAACTAGGAGAGCCGCCAAGATGCCTTAAAGAAAGATATTTAACCAATTCACCCAAGTCAAGCATTTCAAACTGGTATTAGTTTTATTTTGCTGCATTCAAACACGATGAGTACTTGCACTAAAACCCTCCAGGAGAGCGCATTATTTTTGGAGTACAGACAACCACTGAAAAACAGACAGAAACAGAGTAAATGAGGAATATAAAACATATCAAAAATAAGTATGGCACATTGTCCTGACAGGGTTTAGGTAGTCCGTCCCTAAAAGGGGCTAGGGCTGAATTCCAATAAATGCAAAGCCATTTTTCACAGTTACTTTTGTCCTATGATGAAGCATTTCACCCCAACAGTGGATTTGAAGTGTGTTTTCTTTGTGTTTGTAGTTATCTTTGCCTAACCACCCAGTCCCCAATGGGCTTTGTCTCCACCAGGTAATATGAATGTGGTCACTACAGGCTCAGTACAATGCAATCATCTAGTCGCTGTTTCTATTGTGTGTCGCTGTGAGGAATCCTCTGTGTCTGTGAACACTGAGACACACACACACACACACACACACACACACACACACACACACACACAGACACTTTGCCACACACAATCTCACTTTCCCGTATGGACTTGGACACACATACACACCACAGACTGCAGCATGCATCCCCTGAGCCACCTCCTACACCTGACACATAGGGCCTGCTGGTGTTTAGCGATTATTACAGCTTCTGCCTCTGTTAGGGTTTAAAATGCTAACAGAGGCAATAAAATAAACCTTCTAGGAGTTACGCTCCTGGAGCTGGAAGCGAGTCATTGTCTTGCTCAAGGACACTTCAGAAGAGCAGGTGCTGGGTTTGAACCCAGGTCCTCTGGCTGAAGGTCAGCCTCTCCTCTCACAATGCCACCTAGGTTGGACAGTGGGAATGCAGACAGGCTTGCTCGCATGACTTCAAATATCACCATCTGGCTACTTAGAAAACTAGTCACAGCAAGCAGCCATCATGTTCTAGTAGGGTTTGAAGGGACACACACACACACACACACACACACACACACACACACACATATTTTCCCACACGGTGTTCGTGATGACCATCGCAATGGTTTAACACTGCTCTGTGCCCTGGGGTGAGAGGGATAACAGAACAGGTTGCTACACGCCAGTGATCATCGCAGACACGTCACAACCTATTCTAGGATCGCCGCCTCACGCTTGGCGAACATCACTGCTGTCCAGGAGTGACCTCATCTCACAAGGTCTTATATCTGTGTGCAACTGCACTTTGCAGTTCCACATCCGAGGTTTATTTTTTAAGGTATTTCTGCTTTTTTAGGTAATATAATGCAGAATGACAAGAAAAGTGGGAGAGGGAAAGGGAAAATATGTGAGGAAAGGTCACCAATCAGAGATGGACCAATAAATGAGCACCTTATCCACATGAGACATTACAAGACATCACAGGACGCTACACCATGACATTTAAAATACTCAAGGTATGTGGCATTTCTATGCCGTATGACTCAAAAAGTATTATGTTGATTGATGATGCCTCAGATGTTGCTTGTGGAAACAGCAATGAAACCTGGTTCAATAGTTCAACATGCTGAGCTGAGTCCCTCTATGCCTAGTCACGCTTTCCTGTGTGTTTTCACAGGATCTCCCTAGACTATATTTATGAGTCATTACACTCTTTAGATATGAAACGTTCTATGAATAAAGTCAGCACCCTAAGTTTATCATTCAATACCACTGAAATATAAAGGAAGGAAGGAAGGACCAGTGAAAGTGTTAGCATTTTATCAGCAGACAATGACTCATTCCAAATGCTATGTATATCTTTCAAAATTCATAACACTGCCATCCTCCAAGTTATTAGTATTTTGTGAGCAAAATATTTTTTTAAATGTTGACAACCAATTTGCAAGAGCAGACATTTTTTTAAATGGTGGATATCTCATTTATGGACAAAACTCACCCCTCAGATAATCAAAGCAAACCTTGAAAACCAATTTAAAAAACAAATCAATGCTTAATATTAAAGTGATTTTGAAGAGACATTTTCTGTTCATGTTTCTACATGAACAGGCTACATGTACTCTACTTCACACTTGTTTTCCACATGAGTGTTTTCTGTATGAACTTATGTGTCACTTTGCACTAATGCTTCGCTCCTCAGAGTGGAAAAACATCAATGCCTCAGAGAAGTTACTTTTTGGAGTCACTGTTGATTTGTGTAGCGGAGCGTAACTCCTAGAAGGTTTATTTTGTTTTGTGTCTCCCAGTTTGAATCCGTATTTATCTCAGATTAATTGTCAAAAAAGGGCACTTTATACTGAAAGTATCACTTTGATTCAGAGCGCAGAGTCTCAGTCAAAACATCAATACTTTATCTCAAAGTAAAGCTTGAGAGTCATTATTTGTTGTTCTGTATATCCCAATTATCTTGACAGAAGAGCGGAGGCCGAGATCGGAGGTGGCACTTTAAAGTGAAAGGCAGAGAGAGGTGTGAAAGACAAGTTGAAAGAAAAAGTAAAAGAGAGAGATGCCGATTAATGGCATCATTAAGAAGCAGAGGATGTGTTTTACAGGGAAGACATGGGTGTGTGTGTGTGTGTGTGTGGGTTTGTGGTGGGTAAGAGAGAGAGCAAGACTTAAGCTTGGCTATTTAATCAATAGCACTCACCTCAGCAAGAGAGGAGGGGGGGGGACTCCTTCTGGGTTCTGTTCAAAGGCTTCTGCATTATGCATGTACTGCATTTATCTGAGGCCTGCTAGGAAACGTACTGGGCCAAATTACATTCTGGTTAATCATTCCACTCATCGGGTCTGAGTGGCAGGTTCAGGGAACAGTTCTTGTCTGGAGAGACACATTTGAGTTCATAACCAATAGCAATCCTGAGTTTTGTCTTCTTCTTCTTCTTCTTCTTCTTCTTCTTCTTCTTCTTCTTCTTCTTCTTCTTCTTCTTCTTCTTCTTCTTCTTTTTCCCTCCAGAACTTAACTATGTGCATTCCAGTTTGAGGATTGACAATAATAGCACAGCATAAACACAGTATTTCTACGTTCCATTCAAAACACAGGCCTCTACCCAGTGTCTCTATAGACTCAAGCAGCAACAAAAACAGAGTGTCAGTAGAGACAACAGAACATAAATGATTTTTTATATGACAAAAACTATTTCGACCAACAACAGAAGCTTTTGGTCCTTAAACCAGTCTTGAGAATTTCAACTGATACTTATGTACAATTTTGTGTTGGAAGGCTAGATACAGTGCTTGGAGAAATCTTGAGGCTTTGAACTTTTGAAATGTCTCTGTATTATAGTGATGTCCCTACTGTAGCGCGTCTCCTACCAATGGAGCAGTAAAAGCGTGGTAACTGGCAGTTAGGGAAGTAAACAAACATGTTTTGGTTTGTTTCTTGTCTGGGCGTAAGCACCACTTACTCAGATGGAATTTATGCAATTTGCGATGGCAGACATAATAAAGAAGTTTCAGGTTAGCGCGTGCAAGGCAAGTTCACAGGTTCAAAATCAGTGCTTCACAAATGTTTCAGATATTAATATGTTGCTTTCAAATGTCACTTGATAGCTTACTAATTAATAGCTGTTTGCCATTATTTTCTCTCATTTTGTTTCATAGTGTGGGTGTCTTCCAAAACAATACTCTTTGTTGCATTGTGGAGGGCTGAGTCAGAATCAAGGACTAGTTGAGTTATTGATTTCTAGCATTGTGTCAACTGGAAACAGATTGGAATTTGCTCTTAAACTGACATTTACTTTCAAAGTGAAATGAAGAAAATGCAGCATTGCAGTGGCGGACCCCGCTTCACAAAAGCGGAGCGGAGACTCAGACAAAATATCTGAACCAGAAAATCTCAGACTTTCAGCTCCACAGTGGCACTGGTAATTCACTGGGATAACATGTCACAATAGACCGACACTCTTTACGCGCCGCTGTCACTGAAATCACTGACCCAGAAAACGTCAGACATTTCTCAGTGAACGAGAACCGCAAAACATAAACTCCGAGTCACTAACCTTTGTTTTCTGCTACATGGCCGAACACGGGCATCTCGGCCTTACTCATTATTGGCGTCACTCAGTTTCTCTCAAAACAACATCGCTGTGATTCCCTTTTGGTCTTTGCTGCCAGCTGTGATAAAATGCCTGCAGGGCTACAGTTTCAAATAGGTGACTAGTCCACTGGATCCTGTGAGTTCTCTTCCAAATTGCTGCATATCCATTGTGGAAAACCAATTATGACCTGATGTTATTATTCAAAGTCTTAAATATAGAAGATCCATTCTGAAAAAGTCTTGTCATTTGATCAAACTTGGACTTAAATCTCACTACTTTTTAAAATATAGTGGGTAAATTAGCGACTCCAATATCGGTAGTATTTGACATCCCAGTTGTAGTATTTGAGTCTGCTGTCTCAAGGTTTTTGCGGGACACTAATGGCTTGAACAATGATGGAATATTCATCACCACAGGACGCTTCCTTCAGATTCCTCACAGTCACTGAAAAATGTCTTTGTCTAATGGATTTTTTACGCAACAAAACAGCACACCAGCATGGCCCAAGGTAGGGGACCAAGCTATTTTTGTTCCTGCAAGAAGCTAATGTCCGCTAGTTGTATTTCTAATTAATTACTGCTCAATCATATTTATATTTACTACCTATCCGGGGGGGGGGGGGGGGGGGGGGGGTAAGTGCATAATAGGTTGTGAGCCTGGCTAAAAAACATATCACAAGTGTGAGGTATTCCATATGACACAAGAGAAGGGAAACTTCAGTTAACTGTGCACTGTGCAGCACATTAATAAAACATCATTCTACTCTGTGTTTATAAAACAATAGTGGGTGTGATTGTTATTCTACTCAATGGCACTGCTATTGTCCTCGGGACTTGGAGTTAGACTCAGAGATCTGACAATATAAGCTCCATAAAGTAGGCTAAGTCCCATCAGGGATTTCTATATATTAAGATCAAACACTGCTTTCACCCTGGAGGTACTGCATACTGTTGCACTCTTCCAAAGCAATTGTAAGGAAATTTATATTTTTTTTATTTTTGCTGATGGCAGGAGATGCCAGGAATATTCTGACCACCGGCCATTTGAGTGGCACGAGTTTGCCTATTAAGTTGTGTTTCATAGAAAAGAATAAACTGTAGGTCTGCGCCAGTTTTAATGACGAAGTGATGGAGGACAGGCACAGGCATGAGTAACAACCGTTGTTCACATCCATTGTAATTCAGGTTACAACATTTGTAATCTTTTATGACAGAATGTATCAATTGATGAAGGTTAGCTGCAGAGATGGTGGGCTTCTGTAATGGAGACCACTGTATGTAGCACACTCAGATATTGTGGATGGTTTGATATACAAAGGAAACTGAGAGCAATGAGACCTTCGGAGACAAAATATCCACACTTGGCCGGAGCAGGCTAACATTCACCAGCTCTAGCCTGTATCGCCTCTAGCCTTTCCCCTCAAAGCCACCCTGTGAAAAAAGGCTATCTTCCAGTCTTACAGAGAGATCACACAGCCCGGTGAATTATGAATTAGATCTCTCACTGTAATAGAGTCTTTTCAAGTTTTATATTCTTCTCTTTTATTCTATTATTCTCTGGCTCTTTTATGTCTGACTTTACACCCCCCAGACAGACAGATACATTTCCACCATTCCCTCATTTTTCACTCTGCTGAGTGGGGGCTCCAACCGGTGAAAACTTATAGAGGTCAAGATCCTAATTTTAGCCTGTCAGAAATGATTACATTTTATGCCCCAGTGACATCATCACAGGGTGTCAAGGACATCTCACTGGTGTCAGTGACAGAGAGAGAAGGCGCCAACTGCCTATGAATTTGAAGACAATACTTAAAGGAAGAATAAGGAGATGATTAAGTGCAGTTCTTACTGGAAGTTGAAGGACCCCCTCTCCTCAGAGCTCAATTTCCTTTACTGGCTGTTGTGAGGAGCTGAATGACTCTTGCATGAATGAGTGGAGGAGACAGAGCTGTCAACCAATGTGTGATACAAATGTGTTCTAACTCAATCTTTAATGTTCTATATCAATCTTTCATCTTTAATTGAAAGCGTCTCCATTTGTCAGAGTAAGGTCTTGCCCTTGGATCCAGGGGTTTTAAAACATGCTTCTCATGTTGAAAATGTAAATAAAAATGTAACATATTCCTCTCTACTCGTTACAAGTAATGATATTACATTACCTTTTCTCCCTGGGAGAAGTAATTTGTTAGAGTACTCGTTATATTACTTTTCTGTTACAACAAAATGGATATTGTTTCCTCTTACCTTCAAAATACCTCTCCTTCCCCTCCTCATCAACAGCACTGATAACCAAATACAGCACGACTTAGCTTTTAGTACATGTTCATACTTCACATTTGACAATGTTTACTTTATTCTTGACACAATCCAAAGCTGTGGGAATACTCGCAGATGCTGAATGTAAAAGCATCTTTAATCCATGGAGATGGAGATTGGTTTATTAAACCTAAATGTGATATGAAGTTTTGAAAACAAACATAACAATTTATTTCTCTCATTGGTAACTGTAATATTATTACTGACATTGAAATAGTAATTTGTTACACTACTCGTTACTAAATAATAATATTACTCTAGTGTTTTTTCATGTTCTTTCTGTTGTTGATCTGTTTCTTGTTTTAAAGATTTTAATGATAATGATTTCATTAGGGTGTTAGAAATTATTTCTTGGTCATGGTGATGATTGTAAGAAGAAAGCTGCAACAAACTACGTCTCAGGATTCAATGAGTATTTAATAGAGTTCAGCGCTGAAAGGGAGAGATATCCGACAGCATCACTGCCTACGAGGACAATCTGAAGAACTCCAAGCAGATACAGTTCCTTTATACAAACTCATCCATGTACTATTTTATATAGATCCTTTCATCCCCAACATCTCCCTCTCTGCCTCTGTCTGTTGTCCCTATGTTAATTGAGTTGAGTTCCTCTAGACCTGTGAACACCATGTCTCCTGTGCTAATTTTCTATTGATTAAAGGCAACCAAAAGGCCTATATTCTATTGTTAAAGAGGCCTCCAGACGGCCTTTAGTATATTGTACTTTAGTGTATTGTACTGTTTTGCTGAGACAAGACAATCTTGCCTCGGCCAACTATATACTTTCCAACAGGGGGTGGCCAGCTCTGCTGCCGGTCCTGATGGAAATGTTTACTTATGTGATTATAACCTACATACCATCTTCTGCATTTCAAAGCCTTTTGTGAATGTGCAGATGTTTATAGCCATTTCTGATGTTTCAGGGCTCCGTGTCCACTCCGTTGCTCTCGAGTTCCCCAGTTCTTCCAAAGCATGTTATTATTGTATTCAAGGGTTTGCTGCCTGTCTGGGCATATGTTTGGATGGGGATACACAAGCCGACTTTGATTGGCAATAGCACCCAAAGAGTTGTCACAACATTGTTTCTGTAATCGCAGCGGACCATCTTGTTGGCAGGAGACATTTGAATGGTTTTGACCCCGTCTTTTACCTTATTTCCCGGTGCTGCGAGTCCAGCCCATCTTCAATACATTGCCACAAAAACAACCTAATGCATCACCGCCCTCTATGAATATCGCTGTGTGTGGTTTACCTTAGCCTTTCACCTTCTTGTTATTTGTTTTTTTTTTCACATTTGATGCTTGTCTCAGTCTAAGTGGTGGTAGCATGCAGTTAGTCTTTAAGAGGTAACCTGGCGTCAGACAGCACTTCTAACATTATACACTATAAACGTCTTCTATTATGTCTCTGAAGTGTTCATCCGAGAGCTCTTAAATCAAACACACATTAGGAAAATGCATCCCTGTTTATTACTGTTAAACTTCGATGCTTTTATCGCATTCTCTGCAGGGTCTGATGCTTGTGTGATTGGCTGTGTGATTGGCAAAGGCTAATCAATAAGCAATAACCTTCTATTATGTTGACCTGCTTCTCGTTGTCTTTCAGGGTTCGATGCGTACTTCACGTCACGGACGCTGGAGAACAACAGGCGCAACGTGTGGTTTGCTGAGTACTGGGAGGAGAACTTTAACTGCAAACTGATGAGCTCCTCCAAGAAAGACGAGAGCAGTAGAAAATGCACTGGTAACTAAGTGTGTGTGTGTGTGTGTGTGTGTGTGTGTGTGTGTGTGTGTGCATCCAGCAGCAAGACAAGCTATACCCAGGTCAATGATCAAAGATGAAAACAAAAGGATTAAGACCACACACTTAAACTTTCAGTTCCAGCTTCCCCTCCTCGTCAACAGTGCAGACCGCCCCACTGACCTCCCACAATGCAACAAACTGAGGCACATTTTTCACACGTCTAAAATTTCACCCGCAGCCTCGCCGCTACCAGCCCCAGCGTGATATCCCCTGCCTCCGCCGACTCTGTCCCCAGATTGTTATTTTTCTCTGCTTTTCCAGGTAGTCAGCCTGCCCAGAAATGAAATTCAGCAGGCACACCTTCTGCCTCTCTGGCACCGTGTACCGAGGTTCCCCTATGTACAGTTCCCTAGAGAACTGGTACTCAGCCCTATATGTACCAGCCCTGCACTATGGCCCAGCATGCCCTCCAACCTAGAGCATCCAAGAAACAAGTGCTCCACTGGCTCTACTTGCAGAACAGACGGCCCTCCACTATGGTTGGATCAAGGTGTGCCATGTGTTTGTTCGTTGCTGTGAATTAGCAGTACGCTTCTCTATGGGAGGCTTGTACAGGGAGTAGACAGAGAGAGAGAGAGAGAGAGAGAGAGAGAGAGAGAGAGAGAGAGAGAGAGAGAGAGAGAAAGGGATTCTTTTAGACACACACTTCAGGCAAAGGCAGTGCTAATATCACTATCTAATGAACACTATCATTGGATATCGACTTTTTGCGTACACCTTGTTCATCTCCTCCTAGAGTTAGTTGCTAATGTATTGCTGCATTTGCAATTGTAAATAGAAACTCATGAGTCTCTACTGGCTACAATCGATAGTGCACAGCAATTAGTGGTCCAATATGACGGTGTGAACAGACTTTGAACACTAATGAACCTGGTCAATTGAGAGTATTGACTGAAGCCACAAACTAACATGTTGTCTTGTGTTCCTCAGTTTTCTTTGCTTTTGTTTTCTTTTGCTTCCCTGCCGTTTCAATTACTTTCCTCCCCGTCCTCCATTTCCTCTCCTTTCTTCCTCGCTTTCTCCCCACTCCTATCTTCTCTTCTTATTTCCTCCCCTCCCTCTGATTTATATGATACTTAAATGTTATCTAAATGGTTTTTAAATGTAGTTCATTTTTTTTTTTTTACAAACATTCACATAATATCCCAAATTAATTTGCAATACATTACTTGAATTTAATTTTCATTTCCCCGTAACTCTTCCCCCCCCCCTTTTTTTCGCCTTGGCTTTCCTCCTTTTGCACATTATAATTCTTCACCATAGAGACAGCAGGGCTCATCTCTGGCCCCTAGAACTAATCCTTCAATTACATAATGAACACGCCTTCTGCGCCATTTCAGGATGATTGACTCCCTCTGGACCCTCAATGCGTGGGGACAAGACATGTCAGCAGACTGGCAACTTTAAGCCTTGAAACTACTCTAATGACTCGAACAAGGGAAAATCCGACCGAGCTGTCCGTCCTGTAACTTTTGCAAGAGTATCAAAGATACTCTGTGGAGGTCAGGATGGCTTAGTCAAATGAACACAAAGAAAAAGCCTCATTTGTTTTCCATTTGGACAGAAGTTTGATAGTATAAGGATGATAGTCACAACATAACATATGCCATTGGCTGCTTCTATTCAAAATGTTTAACAGTACCATGCGTACATAAGCATGGGTGCTTTTTTTTAACCATGGTGGACCTAATGGAAATTGAAGCCCTAAGCTTTGCAGTGTTCATGCATTGATCTACCCATTGAGCTATACAAGGCCATATTCTGTTCTGACCAATGAAAGATTGATTGGTCAGATTGCAAAGGTCCCCTGGATTGTGGCACCTCTTGTGCCGCTTGGGTTTCAGTGTCTTGCAAGGGAGCCCTGGCAATACTGTACAGTGTAACTAGCTGTCATCCTAAATTGTTTACATTCAGTTGCATGCATCTGTCAGTAATGGTGATCGAAGCAATACTTATTGTTTACGAAAGGTATTGCACCGTAATTTAATTTTATCATACAAACGTATGAAAACGCGATGCAGTGCTAGCTGGGCTCTTTAGGCTCAGCCATTGTTATAGCTTCCTTCTGTCATTTTATTGTTATTTATGTATCCTACCTTGAACAATACTTTTTACTTTTTACCTCAGGCATTTTCAAGCATTGTACAAAAGCCATAACACCCTCAGGATGCTATTTTGTGTAAATCGGTGATCCCAACAGTCTGGGGCACGCAACTTGTACCTGCCCGCCTCACCGTCATGCCCATGATCTTAGTAAACAACACCCCATGAAGCATTGTTGCTATAATCAAGCATTAGGAAGCTGACTCATGGTTTGGCTAGAGCTGGTTTACTCAATGGCTACTTTACAATGAACAATTAGTCACATTCAGTGGCTTTTATGTGTTTTATTGCACTGGTGTTACTCATTTGGAAAGATGAAACAAATTATATAGGCCAATCTGACGATATTCTATGGTGTATCATTGTGTTTATTAGCATCAGCTGTCAGGCATTAGGAGCACCAAATATGAAAAATGAAGTGTTGTGAGCCATGAATCTGTGATCCCAGTAAGCCAGTATACAGTCAGGACTGATTTTTGGAAGAACGTATTGCACTTGCTTATGTAAGATATGTGGTAAAACTGCATGTGCTTTGTTATTACTAATATCTATAAAAGGTAAAGTTGATTACACTTCACATATCATGTTGATGAATACATGTTGCAGGTAGAGAGAGGTGTGTATCAGGATGAGAGAGGTGTGTATCAGGGTGATAACACTGCTGGCAGTGGCATCTGGCAATCGGATACTCCAGGGTGGCCATGTTTTTACTGCTGTCTCTAATATCATTTCACTGAGAGTTGAGGGAATTACTGTATTTGTGTCATTAACCCATTTAGCACCAGAAATAGCCATTAGGTTACAGGGGAGCTAAAGCCAATGTCAGATCTGATAACATTTTCATTCCATGTCCTTCTCCAGCCAAGGACTTCCAGACTAAACTAGGATGCTGAAACTAGGATGATTCAATTGCTTGAATGCAGTTATACTAGAAAACCAGTTTTGAATGTTGAAGATTGTATTGTGTCATACCAAGCCCCTGGATACAACATATGTAGGGATCTATGCTTTCATGGCTAATGGTGTGAATATGGCTGGCAAGCTGGTCACAATATTACCAGCCAGTCACGTTTTCTAATTTGTGAATATACAGATAGTATAGTAATTATCTGACACCTCAACAAAGACACCATACTATACAGCTGCATTCAACTTTTCCAAGTCTTTTCCCAATAATAACCCTGCTGAAATCAGTTAGAAACCAGTAGGATGTGGGTCAGTGGAAACAGCCTGTATCAAGATAAAGAGCCCTCTTGGCATTATGGTGCCGGTGCCATAACCTGCAGTCAGTAGCAAAGTGAGGACAATTAATACACATCAGTGGTGGGGGCGGTGACAGGAGGCAGCTCTGCTGTTAGGATAACATTATGCTTAGGGTGCCTTTAGAGGCGCTGGTGATCAGATAACATTATGCCGGGGGTCCAGTGGGAGTCCTGTTTTGCGTCGCATGTGAGTCTGTGTGTGTGTGTTAGAGATGGGTGGGGGTGGGGAGGTATAAAAGGGTCATAGAGAGAAGACAGACACAGAGGAGCTTCTGTTATTGAGATACCGTTAAAAATGGGTCCCATTGCCACAGGCAAGGAATTGGAGAAAGGCTGGAGACTGTGGTCAGGGTCTCTAGAGGGACCCTAAAAAGAGATCGGAAGTCTCAAATCAGCATCTGCTTAAAGGTGCAGCCACATGGCACATTTCCACTGGGTAATAATTGCTGCTGTCAGTGCATGGAGCCAGTTGATAGTTGAGGAGAGAACAGTCTGCTTCTCTCTAGTCTTTTATTATTTTTTACTGCTGTAAAGCACTCTGTGCACTCGTGCTGTGAAGGGCGCTCTATAAATAAACTTTTACTTACTTACTTACTTACTTACTCTCACAGTTTAACTAAACCAGAATTTAATAATGTCATGGCACAAAGCACTCACAGGTCAGGAAAGGTAATTTTTTTAGGCAGATGGTTTGGCAGTATTGAGGATAATACTTAATGCTGTGAGTAAAGGGAGCCAGCTGTTAACTGGGTAGAGAACATCTACTTCCCGTTCTTGTGTTAGACCAGATTGTGTTTCAGATTTGGTTTTGTAGAAGTCTAGGTTATTGTTTTTTTGAAAACTGAGTTTCTCTTTATTAAGTTTGTTCCTTTCTGTGGCCCTTTGTTTTTATCAACGCCAGCATCTTTTATCATGGTAGTAAAAATGTTTTCAGTGTACTTCAAGTAGACAGAATTAATAGAACAGCATCGAGGAAGAGCAGGATAGTATTCAATTTACTTGTCTCACAAAGGCTGGAAATGTATTATAGAACAAAAAGTATGATTGTAAAACTTTTTGAGATGGCCATTTTTTTGTGCTGTAAACTCCATAGCCTTTGCTATCGCCTAGCGTCCGACCACACAGAAACACCCCCACCCCCCCATACCGCTACCATGAGCCAAGGGATGACTATGTCTTCTTCTGTGTGTGCTCTGCTGGCTTCTGCTACCAGTTGCCTCTCTGATTGCAGACAAACAGGATCACGTTCCACTTCAGACACTGTTGTATCTGCAGAAACTCCACTCCAAGTGCCTCACGTGCAAGCCTGCATACCTGCCAGTCACTGAAAACAGTAATTCCCTTGTCCTCCAGGGACTACTCACCTCTTTTTTTCTGAGGCATGTGGACTATACCCACCCCCTAACACCCTAATTAAAATGTGCATGCATTAGATAGTTGAATCACACTTTACCCACATGCTCTGCAGTATAGGCACATCCTCAGTTATTCCCCACAGCACTGACCTGGACCTTACCTGGGTTAGACACAGGTGAAGATTCAGGCAGAGGAGAGGAAAAATGTATGGAAGAACACGACTCTGAAATACAGCACGGCAATATTCAGTATTGAAATGAGCGTTTGACATTTTAAGTCCCTACTGGAGTTGTGATTTGTAGTGCTAACAGGCTCCTGATGTCATGCTATTAGCTGCTTGGCTAGCTCGGCTGCTCCTCTTCTTATAATGAGATTATTTGGGAGCGGTATTGATAGCACGTCTCCTTCTGTGTTTCACTCATCCTCAGCCAAATTGCCTCTTCCATTTTATTTCCTTTCGTTATTTATTTATGAAACTGCGCACCGAAGACAAATAAAGAAAATAACAAAACCAGCATAGCGCTTCGATGCAGCCTTTTTTTCATTTTTGTTTGTTACTCATCTTGTACACCTCCTGGGGCCATTTTCTATCAACTTCTTTGATGGAGGGTAAAACCTTTGAATGAAGTTGAATTGGATTTGAACGCAGGTTGTTTCTCTGCCACAATATCCATTTTAGCCTACTTTGACCATTCCACCCTCCTTCATTATTCAGCAATTTTTGCGTATACAACACAATCGCCACAATGATATTTTCTTATTACCCACAAAACAAATACAATTCAGCACCTTGTTGAATCCATAAAAGCATTAACTTGGTTTTGGGATGATTTTGTCTTTGATGTTATTCTTTCATATTTCCTCTATCAATTCTCTGTCTTCACTGTGTACTCTGTGTACACTGTTTTATACTTTCCCCGTTCTGTCTACATTGGTTCCATTGGTAGGGGAGAAAGGTAAAGAAATGACATCCTCTTTACAAGTGCAGGTTGGCTTGACACAGCTGAAATGAAAATGTTTGAAACAAAATTAGTAAAGAAAACTTTGTGAATTTACACATCACATCATTGCATGTCACAGCCGTCCTAAACTGATCACCTGCGTCTGCTGATCAGGGCCGCTGGCTGTTCCACAGTCTCGCCTGAAACAAATGGGTGATAGAGCTTTTGTCGTGTCAGCTCCGAGACTGGGGAATAGCCTTCCCCAAAGCATTAGATCAGCTGAATCTACCGAAGCTTCTAAAAGTAGACGGAAAACTTCTCTTAACTCGCTGGCCTTTAAATATGTCTAACTTGCTCTTTGAAATTTGGTATTTGCTCTAATTCTTGATTTGATCTTGATTTTAATTTATTTTATCTGTCTCTCTCTGTGTGTTTGTGTGTGTGTGTGTGTGTGTGTGTGTGTGTGTGTACGTGTGCGTTCCAATGCTGTGGACCTTGTGTGCCTCTTTTTCCATGTTTCTGTGACGCACTTTGGTAAAAAGTAGTTTTGTGTTTTAAGGCGCTATATAAACTAAGTTTAAGTTAAACCTTTGTCTCTCAAACAACCGCATTCTGCTATTCCTTCCACCTTTTGGTGGCTCAAGAGAACACAAATATTCAATTATGTGGAGCAGCAGCAGCAGTGCACTCTAGTACAGGAGTGGTGCTGTGTTGCTGCAGTGTATTTACTGTAGTTATAAAACACACCGGTACAGGAACAATTCTCACTAATCATCTGAATATGGCTGCAGTGCAGGACCATGTTGACTCCATTCCATTCCCACTGTTTGCATATGAAATCTATTTCTCCATGCTTGTGTGGGAGGAACCTTATACACATGCAGAGACAAATACATGGGCACACACCCAGACACACACACACACACACACACACACCATACACACACAGACGCAAGTCATTTCTCCTCTGTAGTCACACTATATGTGACCTCATTCTATTTCTATCTATCCTCACATTCTTTCTAGACATCGTGCTTGCATGCATATCTCTTTTGCCCAGGCCTACTGATTACACTCTCTCACACAATGCTGCCATTGTTACAAGCATTAACCAGGGTATGTGCTGTATGATGCCATGTTCACAAATTCCTTTTTCCTATGATTATTTTTAAGACATTTATTTTTAATTTCATAGTGAACATTAGAGAGTGACTGGAAAGATGGAAGTGAGAGAGGGGATGACATGCAGGTAAAGAGCCTCACTGGAAATTATGATGTCGCAATTACACAGTCTGCTGAGACATCAGGGAGTCCCATATGGACAATTTTACTGATAGAAAAGAATGAAGCAGAGCATCTCTCTCTACTTATCAAAAGAACAAGATTTATTTATGTTTACTGGAAGCAAATAATTGAAATGCACCTTCAGTATCTACTTTATTTAGGTACAGCTCGTTTACGCCGTCAACTGGCTCCCCAAGAATCCCGTATATACGTATGTATGAATGCAGGATCGTTCTGTTACTTTTTCACTAAATGTTAGGATGAGCAAGATGTGATCCAAGCAACTCTGGATGTGGTATGATCGTTGCCAGAGGAAGGCAAGGCTCGTTCAAGCTAACAGACGGACCGCGATTATGGAAATCACATCTTTGTACAACAGTGATGTGCAGACCAGCTCATTGAACCTCGGAGCAGATGGGCTACAGCAGCAGAAGAACCACTCCTGTCAGCAATAAGAAACTACTACACTGGGCATCTGATCACCAAAACTGGATAATGGAAGAGCGGAAAAAAACGTTGCCTGGTCAAATAATCACAGTTTCTGCTGCAACATGCTGATGGCAGGGTCAGACTTTGGCATTTTGATCCATCCTACCTGATGTACAGGCAGTACAGGCTAATGGCAGTAGTGTAATTGTGTAGGGATTAGACGGCCCCTTAGTACCAATTGTTTGAACATCACAGTGTACCCAAACATTGCTCACCAGGTGTATCCCTTCATAGCCGCAGTCCCTTTTTTCAAATGGGTAATGCGCCACACATCGCCTCAAGATGGCTCCAGCAACATGACAGTTACTGGTGTTTCCGCAACCCAACAGAGGTGTTTAGGATGAGGAGGAAGGGGATGTTCTAGTGTGCGCTTGAATGTGCCGTGGAAAAAAAAATCAGAAATATTAACTCAGTATGGACCGAGATTCCTGTGGAATATTTTCAGCAGCTTGTTGAATTCATGCCTTGAAGAATTCAGCCTGTTCTGGAGGCAAAAGTGCATCTCACCCAGTACTAGCTCGGTGAACCTTAGAAAGTGCATACTGAGTGTCAGCCCTCGCAGTGTGTTTCTCTGTGTGTAACAAAGTGTGAGAGAGAAAAAGTGTGTGTATGGGCGAGAGATTGAAAAAGTGCTGGGGGTTGAAGAGAAGGAAGATGGGGAGGAGACAAAAAAATGGAAAGAGAATGCAACAGAGAGAGAGAGAGAGAGAGAGAGAGAGAGAGGGGGACAGAGCAAAAGATGCAGTGAAAACAAGACAGAAAGAGATGAAGAGATACTGTAAGAGCAAATGAAAGATGGAGGGTGAATCAAAGATCCCAATAGCCCCCCACCCGCCGCCCCCTGCTCTCTCTGGTTGGAAGATGAGCTTGATGAGGTGGATAGGAGCAAATCAACACATATGTGCTTGGATTAATGCTGCCGCTTTTCCGCCAGCCACCGAGCGGCAATGATCATTTAGTCAAACGCGAAAACACGTGTGTGCTGTGCGGCTTTTCATTTCTTTGCCTTCTCCATTCTCTCCCTGTGTAATGCGAACTATGGTTACTAATTAACTCTGAAAGGCCTGTCGGGTATTCAGAAGATCAAAGGGAAAGTTGGAGCGAGGAGACATTGCCATGGAGACGTGGATGGGGTTTGTGCATTCCTTGGCTGCATAGGTTTGAGTCACAACAAAGTAGATCTGAGCTGTATCCCCAGGCCCTCGCTTCAGCTACTGCAAGTCATAAAATATTTCATGGACTACTTTTTTCTTTTTTTTTACACACTTTACATTGTTTTGATACAGAAAATATGCAATATTATAATGAGAGCTACGCTACACTGGTGATCTTTAGCCGTTGTTTGAGTTAGAGATGTGTCTAAGCTGATTCCTCTTTTGCTCTCTTTTGCTTCCAATTTGAGTGATTATCTGTGTCTGAGGCAGACAAGATACCGGGATCCCTCACATATTCATATGTTAATTATACGTTACAATACTTAAAATTGTTACAATAGTAATTGGCTGAATAAAATGGAAATATTATCATAAATTATCACAGCTGGATGATAAGGTCTGTCCTTACATAAACCACCGCGTTCAAGGCCTATTTTTAGGTTTGATATAAACAAGATTTGTTAAACACATTCATCTCCCCAGCGTATTCAAGAAAGAAATAATCATGTGAGAGCCTTTTTCAATATCTGGATGCTATGAGAAAAACTACAGCATGGGATTTTGTATTTTTTCAAAACCAAATCAGGGCTAAATGATCAAACCATTCTGATAAAATGTTTAGACTTGAAAAATGTAATAACTTTAAAGGTAACACCTAGTCAGAACACAGTATTCTTACTTACTGTTAAAGAACTGTTATTGATGAAGGCATTTCATGACGGCTTTGCATTGAGGATGTTAATGTGGTGTATAAAAACATAGCTCACATCAGCATTGTTTTTGTTCACGCTATCGGCTTTGTGAACCTTTGCGATGCGCTTGACCTTCAGTATAATTTTCTGAGACTAGCCAATGTGACACAGCACAGAGATAGATGGGGAGAGAGGGAGAGAGCGGGAGGAGTTTAGATAACTAATTTAAGGGATAAACTGTCCAACTAGACCTGATGGTAATTCACACAGCCCAAATCAGTAAATGGCAAACTGAAATTCATTTAAATAGTGTAACCTTTTCAGAAGTCATAAAAAATCAGCACAAGCAATGCCAAAACGTAATAAATGCTTTGAAGTGGAATCTAGAAGCACAGGGAGTCCATAGAAAAATCGCCGGACACTTTTATAGACGTGAATTATCAAAGTCTTTGTCGTCTTTTTTAAGAACCTCTGCATTTTATGTAAGTTCGGCCCTGCAGCTGCTGCCATTTACACTGCTTAAGTTATTTTGCTGCATAATGTTTCAGCTATCTTCATGAGAACAAGTCTGAGTGATTCTGCGTCATGCTGATACGCGCTACAATCAGTATGTGTGGCTGTTTGAAAAGTATTTTGTCTGCGTCCGTCACTTTAAATCTCATCGCGTCTTTTTAGACAGCTGAATTATCATAGCGTGCTTTTATAGCCTTTCTTTTTAAAATCTGGACTTGCAAGGTTGGCTGTCATCTACCTTGAGCTCTGTTTTGATCCTGCATGACCTCTGAAGGTGCAGAGACAGAGCGGTGTAGATGAGGTAGGTTAACATCCAGACATCATGTGGTTATTAAAATGTCTTGGTAAAGTCTAGCCATAACATATCTACTGGGATTGTAATTCAATATCATGACATTGCATAATAGTATTGTCACAACCACATTAATATTGCAAATGTATTGTGTGGCAGTTATGCAGGGATGAATAGACAGGACAGGACCGTTGCGATGTTTGCTTTTGGATACACGGTCCAGTTCAGGATTAGACAGATATAGAAGTCCAATACCGGTACTAATAGTTTGGTTTTGAAGCTGACGACAGCCAGTATTTTGTGCCAATAGTTGATATCTTCATGGCAAAAAATACAATTATTTAGTCTTTCTCCCCGAACTATATTCCTGGCAGAGTAGAAAATTGTCTGAAACAGGATTAAGACCATCGTGTGACACTAAAACTCTTCATTGAAACCCATACTAATGAAAGTCTTTTAAGATTAGTCTGTCTAAAAGGCGGCATGACTCACCCCACCTATTGAATGGCAGAGAAACTCTCGGATAGATTAACGCCCTTAAATGAAGAATTACCCCAGGTTTTATAGACTTATGTGGCTGTGGTCAGGGGGGAACCTCCATCATCTTGGCAGTGGACCACGTGACTAGCTGGTTAATAAAAGGCTAATATTGGCCCAGTTTATCAGTAGCCCAATATGCCAGTCAAGCCCTAGTCCAGTTATCTTAAACAAATGCACACTACCGCTGTTTTGGGAACCCTTCACGTGCTTGTCTACTCTGCTGAGATGGACTCTGGTCTCGTTCCCCCGGGTTCACCACCTGAGGGAACTACGGTGGCCCTGAAGTGCAAAACAAATCAGACAACACATCAGCGAGTCAGAAAACAAAAACACAACTGCAAATCAGAAAACAGTATGTCAGAAAACAAAACACATTAAAGTGATTCAAAACGGAAAGGGTAGGTACGTTACAACTTGTTTGCTCTTCCTCTACTGCGTTGTCCGTGCAAAACAGCTACTTCCGTTGCTCCCAGACAGACAGACAGTGTGTCCAGTCAGTATTAGCTGTTGTGTTTTCTGATTTTTTAATTTGTTTAGCACTTCAGGGCCACCGTAGGGAACAGTGGACAGATCCCATTATATAACTTAATGGGAATCAGGGCCTTTTGTTGTCTCATCAAGCTGCTCCTCACCTCTCTACACTTGATCTTGTCCCTGCTTGCTACATTTTCAGTCATGTGATGTTTCAGTTTCGCTGCAGAGTGCAAGGGGCTCTGACAAGGTGTTATACTGGGCACGTTTAACCATAGGACACCAAGAAAGCCTTCCTAATAAATTGTACTCCCTCCCGCTGGGAGCAATGTAGATCACTGTCATCATTCTTGGGGCAGAAAGCAGGGTGGTGAACAACAAATTACAACAGGTTGTTTTTCACAAGGTGAAGCTGAAGGCTTCACGTTGAAGCTCAAAGCTTCATTTTCACAAATGGGGAGTCTGGCTGTAGCAGCAAGGAACCACAGTAGAGCATAAACACACCGTTGATGGTCAAAGGTGACAAAATTGTCTGCATTGTCATTGTCTGTACACTGTTGCAAGACATTGAATCAAAATATATATATAACCAAAAAAAACCAAATCTCTAACAAAACCAATATTTGTCCTGTAAATATATCAAGGTCAGGTGAGTTACTTCCCTGTCCCTCTGCCTCTCTCAGGTCAGGAGCGTATTGGAATCGATTCCAAGTATGAGCAGGAGGGTAAGGTCCAGTTTGTGATCGATGCAGTGTACGCCATGGCCCACGCCCTCCACAACATGCAGAGAGACCTGTGTCCCGAGTACTCTGGGATCTGCCCTGACATGGACCTGGCTGGAGGGAAGAAACTACTCAAGTACATCCGCAGTGTCAGCTTCAATGGTGAGTGGACTGATGCTACTGTATTTCTGGAAATGATAAAAAGTAAAAAGTCTGTGTACTGTGATATTTTTGCTTTACATGTGCTCCAAGGTGTATTTTTGCTGTATTTCCTTCGCTAAGGATGGGAATTGTTGTTTTTTCAGTGCAGGATTTTGTAAATTGGTTCTTGCCTTGAGTCCCAGGCTCTTTAAAGCACACAAATACGCTTTCCTTGTGTGGACCTTAAAGAACAAGGCTCATGAACCACTTTGGGCGCTGACACAGAAGGAAAACACTGCCATACTGCATATGGTTGTGCTTCTGTCTCTTTGGACCCCATACTGCTTCTTATTGTGTCATGATACTGAGAAACAGATTAAAGCTGCACTAGGCAAGAATTTAATGTAAAAAAACACCCGTCTTGTCAGGCTAAATCACAGAGTGGGGCTGCCACAGAGAAGAGAGTCCCATCCACCCTAATTGAGACCCTGTAGATTCACCCTATTTACCCATGAAATACTGGTGTCAGGTAAGGAGACTGGCGGGAAATCTTCTCCGCCCACAGGAAGTGACAAATTGAAACTTGAGAACAAAATGCGAAACTGTCTGCTAAACAGCAGTGAGCACCCACACGAAGCTGGACTCACCAACGTTAGATCTTTTGTCTCTCTCAGCCCTTTGGTATCGTTTGGTATGAAGCGATCAGACTGGCTGGGTTGGTAAAATCTAGCCTGCTGTGTGCAGTACACCGATGTCACATTACATGATTTCTCTGTATTGAAGCGCAAATGTTTCCAACAGTTTCCTCTCGCTGCCAGGCAACAACAGGCAAAGTTGCCTAGTGCAGCTTTAAGCCCTAAAATGCATATACGTATGAATAGAGGTCTCCATTGACAAAATAATTGATTCAAACTTTTATTTTCTCAAACATAAAACTAATTTAGATTCATTTCAGGTTCAAATTACGCTTGAAACAAAGGCTCTACGTGGAATTTTACTCATTTAAATCACTCAAGGGGCGGTCTTATGCAATACACTGCACCTAAATGTATAGTGTATGATGCAATGGCCTGAAAAATACATGCTAGTGCTACAGGATGTAGGTTGTTTTGATTGACAGGCAACTTAATGTAATGTCTGTGAGGTTAAAGATGTGGTTGTCATTCACATTAAGTATCTTAGCTTCCCTTCGGTGTTAGTTGTTTCTCAGCTCAAACCCCATAAGAACTGTGCCTGCCAGCACAATAGACAACAACACGACTGATTGAGCTATTGCTGTCTTATGGAAAGGATAGTGTTTCTGCCAGAGGACTGAGTTCAAATGGCTTTGCTAAATTCAGCACAAGAGTGGTCGTGAAACTCCTTCCATTAGGCCAGTATATCTCAGCCAACATCACCATGTGAATTACTGTTGTGACTATACAGCTTGCCTGCTTCACAGCATTTTTACAGTGAAGTGGGATGTGGCTGCAGGGGATGTTTACTCTGTAGTTAATGGAGGATGTATCTGACAAAAAAAAAACCCGCGGCAAATTGACAGGTAACAACACTTTGCGTCTGTTGGTGGTCGTTCATGCGGTAAACAGCGGATGTGTAAGCTGTTATAATGCCGCCATACTCTGCTCCTTGCAGAATGTCACATCATGTTTACACAGGGCACATTACTTTCATGTCAGAGACGTGACAGAGATCACCCAGGAGTCTCCTGAGGAATAAAGGGAAATGTCTTGAATGACGTGTATGTCAAAAATGTATGGGAGTGATTCCATTTACGATGCACTTTCCCTAATCTTTTAAAACAACTTTTGTGAAAATGAGATTTTTCCATCCGTAATGAGCGATTATGAAATAGTTTTAGTTTTAGTTCATGAGGACAAACCTTGGAAATCTGATCGAGTAATTAGCAAATCCTGCCGTGTACTAATTTAAAATATAAGTGCCACTTAACTCATTGTATATTGCCGTCTTATTAATTACAAAAAAGAAAGATCAGCTTGCAGCATTTCTACATCATATGAGATCATTTTGTATTATTTATGACACATGATGGGATGTGCTTTACCTGTATGGAAACAAGCTTTTATTCAGATTTCAGTTATTAAGCGTCAACCGGTGACAGCAACACATATTACAGGACAAGGGGCGCAAGGTGCAACTCAACATTAGGAAGTTGCTCGTAATCATTTGAATGCTCAGTGTGCACTAGATGCACAAAACAAATACTCAGAACTCTCCATATTGTACCAGAGACAGAAGATTTATTTGTATTTGTTGTTCCCGCATCCCCATTTTAACAAACACAAGCCAAATATCGATTCAGAAACAAAATCCATTTTATATCAAGAGGTTGGTCTATGTTGCCTGTGGTAGCTATTAACCCTAGTATTGATCTAAAGCAGTTGTCTGGTCATGGTAGGAATGACTAATTAAGCTCAGGGAAGTGCTGCCCAACCATACCAGTTAGACACCACGGAGACTGTCATAGTACAAGGCCTTTAGCACTACAAACTCTGCTGTTGAAGTTCGATTTCTACTCCCAAAGAGTAAATCATTTATTAAAGACTGTCTAAATCCAGATTGTACAATAGATGCAGGTCAAGCTATAAGAACAAGGGATGGAGAACTTCACACCGATCAGGAATTTCTGTGGGATTTTTTTCAGGCAAGTTGATCGTGTTACTTCTCACATATCATTTTGCTAGTAATTTAACAAACCTTTACATTCATATCACTTTAACAGTGAAAACAATGTATTTGTTCTCGTGGTTCATTTGTTTATTCTTGAAAGGATTTATGATTTCAGAACGCAGGCATTCCAGTGAGAAGAAGCAACATCTTTTTAAGTTTTTCCAACTGTGTCAAAGGACTCTTGAAACTATGTGTACAGGCCAGAAGGGAGATATGAAGGCTTTATTCATACTCATACCTCCCCCTTAAACTCCATACTTACTGCACCACTGCTGCTCCACCTCTAGAGGAATTGTTTGTTCATTCCTTTTAATGCCTCTTATCTACAATGAGCTAATAGGCTAGGTGGCAATTGTGCATACTATGTTGTCATTACACTACACAGTATGTGCACCCAATGTTGAGCTCCAGCCTTTCATACTGTGTGCATGTTAATATTCCCCCCTTGTTGAAGTTTTTCAGTCCTTACATTTTTGCAATTCAGTAGAACATGGTTTGTGGCTTTTTTTGTATTCCAGGAGAGAGCACAGTATATATTTATCATACACCATCACTGGTTTCCTTTCATCTTTGTTTTTCTTTAGTTTTTGTGGAATATAGTCTGACATTGCATTTACTATGCATGCCTTCATCTGGATGGTTTGATCTGATTGTTTGAGCACTCTGGCAAAAAAGATATTTATTGTGTGTGTACACATGTATGTGTGCTATAGGTGCAATGTGTATATTTCATGGTAGACTACATATATAATGTTAGATCATATCAGAAACTTCCCACTGGAATGTGAGTGCACGGTATGTTTACCATAAATCCTCCTGTCTCAATCTCTCCTCACCTTGCCGCTTTCAAAAGTTCTGTACAAGCCCAAGCCATCACCACCTTCTTCACGTGAAGTGTACTGGAGCTGGGTGTTTACTTTTTCTATTTGTATAGATCTGTGATCCTAGATGAGTTCTCCCCTTCTTGGATGATTATTGCTTTCAAGATCTGGTCTAGGATGAGTGAGATCAGACTTGAGGCTTGGAATACAAGAGGTGCATCACTCCAGAGGGCTAGAGAAACAAACATTTTTGAAGTTTCACATTTTACTGCATGCTTACTGCGCTACTGCTGCACTATTGCTCTACATCTGAGAGGAGTTGTTCATGAAGGTGACGTTTTGTTCCCTTTAACGCCCTTGGAGCAAACAAAACTCTGGCAAGCACTAGTTTGAAAGAGAGTTGTTGCAATACATTATGCCTGTGCAGCTGTATCTACAATAAGCCAATAGGCTCACTGGCATTTGCGCACGCTATGCTGCTGGTACATTAACCAGTCACAGCCCTGTAAGTTGAAGTTTAACCAGCCTCTAACAATGTGTGCACATTGGCAGGTATGCTGTCTAATACTTGGGTACCATAGGATACAATGAGAGAATGTGCACCGAATGTTGAGCTCAGTCAAATTGCTGGCTTAGTCCAACACGACTATGAGTGAATATAGTTGTCTCTTGGTCAGGCTCAATATCAAACCCATTTTAATACATTTCAGTTACAGGATAAAGAGCATAGTGGGGTAAACTCTTTGTGTCTTGATGCATGGATATAATTTATTCCTGTTTTATCTGTGTTGGCAGTTTGTCTTGATCCTTGCGTGGCTGGTGGGATGATTGTGTTGAGCTAATGCACTTGTATTAGCTCAGCTCAGTATGCCCAAGTGAATAAGTAGCCCACTGGTGAGGGCATAGATACGCTCACACCAATAGATGCATGCATGCACTCCCTCTCTCTCTCACACACACACACACGTGACACATAGGCCTACATGAATAATGCTGCATGCCCACACACAAACTTTATGCCTTCACCTCTGTACCTGTGTCATGCTTCTGTGCGTGTATCACTGTACAGGCATACACATGCAGACTGCTCTATTGTGCTACATGAACACATGAAAAATAAAGATAATAAATACTAACAAAAGGCTCAAGATCGACTCAATAAGACATAAAAAAGATCAAATGACAATAAACCTTGTGAGAGTCAGTCAGAGAAGGGCTCGATTTGAAAAGTAATACAGACAGGATTAAACAGTAAAAGACAAAAAGATCAAAAGACAGTCAATTAACGCTAAAATGGAAAATTAAAAATGATTAAAAATGCAGCAGCAGAGAGAGCAGTAAAAATGACACAGAAGAAGCCAATAGACTACTTAAAAGCCAGTTAAAATAAGTGTTTTATGTTCTTTTTAAAGGCATCAATTGAATCACTTTCCACTAATCAGACGTGTATTTGAAATATACAGTAGATGGCTGTTTGCTGACCTGAGGGATCTATTTGGATCATATCTGACAGTCGTGTCACTAATATAGGCAGGGGGCAAGGTTACGAAGGCACTTAAACACTAGAATGAGCATCGCTGTTGGCTGCTATCGGCAGCCAGTGAAGTACTGGGCTGATGTGCTCCCCCATTTCTGTACGAGTCAGAAACCTTACAGCATTGCAGAATGGAAAGGACAGAGGAATAATAAAGAACAGACGGCAGAGAGGGCTGGGGGGTCAGACAGACATGCTGTTGAGTTGTGACATGTATAACAGCTAAGCTCAGAGATGGATATGAGTATCAAAATACCAGCATACATTGTCAGGTCTTATCACTGTTCCGCTGAATAGTCAAACGGACCAAACTAAAAATGTATATACGTTCATTCATTTATTCATTCATTCATACTCGCTTCTTCCTCTTCCTCTTCTTCTCCTTCCTTAATCGGTTTGAGGGTCACAGAGGGATGAATCTATCCCACCATACATTGGGGCAGAAGGGAGGGTGACACCCTGGACAGGTTGCCAGTCCATCGCAGGGTGAACACAGATGCTGACGTCCATGCCTTTGGGCAATTGCTGCACAACTGCACAAATTATACTTAACTAGTATTAAGGGGTTGAGTCCTTTCTGAGCCATGTTGCTTTCAGGGATCTTTTACCTGGTGATTTTAGGCTCTCCCTTTTCAAGAAAATTATTATTTTAGTTTTTTTGTTTTTAGATTTTTTTTGACTCTGTAAGAAGACCTATGAAATGTAATTTGATTGATGAATTAATAACTGGCTCTTCTCCCTCCACAGGAAGTGCTGGTACTTCGGTGACATTCAACCGTAATGGCGACGCCCCTGGGCGATATGATCTATTCCAGTACCAGTCGAACAACGTGACTGGGCCAGGCTACCGGGTCATCGGACAGTGGATGGAGAGCCTGCAGCTTAACGTGAGTACGGAAAAAACATAAAAAGATTGTTCAATGGAGAAAATAACGCTTATGTTATCATGGACGTTCATGTATGTTTCAATTTACACAATGGTGTTGAACCACTGTCAAACGTCCAATGCATGTAAACTTCAAAGTTCAAGTAAGGAAAAGAGAAATTTCAGAAGTTTCATGTAGCATTTGTGTGACAGCAGGGGAATTATAGGCATTATCGTTACACAAGTACTTCCAAAGCAATAGCAAACATCTCACCCCCCCACAAATGATACAGTCCCCTTCACAGCCAATCAGTAACAAATGCGCTGTCTTGTTGTGACCTCTAATTGTAGCGTTTTGTAAAAATCCAATCAGTGGTGACTGACGGACGGACGGATGAACGACCATACGGAAGGAAGCCAATCCATATTCCTCCCCGCGATAACGCATGCCTGTAGTCACACATGGGTATTCACTTTTGGCAGCAATTAGCAACACAGAAGCTCTGATAAGGTTTCATCACACAAGAGATGTTATATTAGATCTTGTATATTGATGCGTTCAGCTTTATGTGAGTACACAGTAAACGTGCCTATAATCCCTCCTGGGCAGAGAATGGAGTTTAAGAATTTAGGCCGGTTAGTCTGGTGGGGTTATTTAGCCTGCGTTTGCATACCAACACAGAAATGAACCCCATTTAAATTCAGTCCAGGGTGGTTAATTTTGCACTTGCCTGCACAGTACAACTCACAGACTTGCTGGGGACACACTAGAGGATTATCAGGCCAATTTACACTGTATTTGTAAATGAGCCAATGACAGCAAAGTTTACAGGGAGCTGAGTCTGGCTGTCCACCTCCATTGTTATTTTGATTGGTGTCATGTTGGATCGCAAAAGATTCTGTGAGGTCCAGACATCAGTGGTGGGTCTGGAGTCAGTGGGATGATTTCATTTACAGTACATCATTACGTCTAATTATCTAGTGTGGAAGTCAAAAATCTGTTGTGATGCAATGCGTTTTCAAAATCGGTTACATTATAACCCATTATAAGTCTTCTAGTGTGTAAAAAGTTAGCATTTGGATGTTTTTTTTAAATAGTTTTTTATAGTTTCATCCCATGGGCCACCCCGAAAGAGTAAATGTGGTGTGCATTGCTCTGCAGGCAGACTATAAATCAAAGTGTGTAAAGGAATAGAACTGATTTCAGTCAATTGAACCAATTTGTAATGTTTCACATAACATTTATCATTTCAGGTATTTAGCTAATGCTGTATAGACAGAACTGCATTTGGTTTCTTATAAGTTGTGTAATGATAAGACTTCAGTGTAACTTTGGAGATAGTGAAATGGTTTCAAACTATTAACTAAGAAATACAAACTGTTGGGAGACAGGGGAACTGCTGTCTGTCTCAAGTCTGGCATAGGAAGAAGTGGAATTGTATTTTTCTCCAGTGCAGAGTAATTTCTGTCCCTGGTTTAGGTTTACATATGTATTGAAACCCTTTCTTGGTTTCCACAGATACTGTGTGTTGGACAGCAAAGTGATGTTGAATTATTAACCAAACGTTATGCCCCAGTCACAGGCACCGCTTTCCAAAAAGTTGAGCTCAGTCACAGTATTGCCAAAACTGTTGCTCTGGAAAATTAAAAATGTTAAGCAGACATAATTAAATGTGAGCTCTTACAGTGTACACTCTGATTCTAGCAGGCGGGGTTGGCCCTATGTTGAATCACAGCAGATTACCTGTCAATATCTGTTCTGCCAATCATCTCTAGGGAAATATACTGATGTTGCTGAAAATGTGGAAATGTGTGCATAAATTCTGCACATACATAGGAAAAAGCGTAATGGATCTCTCAACGTATGAAGCATTTTGCTCCATCGTGCCTCAACATGATGATCTGTTCCCTAGTCCAGCCTCTTGTGTTGCTAGCTTGATTTTACTACGTCTATCCAAATACGCATCAATTCCATACAGCGGTAGCTATTGTAGAAACCCTCCCACCCTGCATCCTATCCCCCTAAACACTTCCTGTTGGCGGAAAGACACGTTTCAGTAACAATTCAGGTGACTTCTACAACTGTAGATGCCCGAAATGTCGATTTCATGCAATAGTCCTTGTTTACTGTCCCACCGTGGTTCTCGAAGAGTTGGAGAGGAACAACCGTTCTGGTGCTGGAATCTCTTTGATGAAAAGTGACATTTGTGTGGTTACATGTGCTCCTATACTGTACACACACACACACACACACTCCAAAATACCAATTTCTGGTGTTGTGCTTCGCAGGTAGAAAATAGCCTTGTGTGCCAACGCTGTGACTTGAGCCGCATTCTTCTGCTTCTGCATTCATGGCCATGTCTCTGCTTCTTCACAGCACTAAATTATTCACCTCAATAGCCGGTGGTAAGCCAGATGTGGCAGAGCAGTTGCTATTAGGCCTCCCATTATTGCTTCTCTCCCTCTGTCCTCATAATTTCTTTGTGTGTATTTTGTGGGCGGTCTGTTTCACCACGTTACAAAGGGGAGCTATTACTGAAACTATATGTTCAAGCGTGACAGTCAAACTTAATACGATTTGGCCCAGGTACACGTACACTGATTGTCTTAGGCAATTAGAGATCAAGGCTTAGAGGAATAATAATCAGCATCTTTTGAAGATTGGTAACCTTTGTTTGAACTTGGTGCTGTTACATCACTGTAGGAGAAGAGCAAAACCCCTTAGGGGTCGTCTGGCACGTTATGTATGGATCAATTATCCTAATGTGCCGCACTGACATACATGATCTGGCCTACATATCCTATTATGTTACATGTCTGGTATGTCAATGTGGGGAGGAGAGGGAAAAAAAGGGTAAATGGAAGACTAATGAAGCAATGAAGCGCTCTGAAGCACTGCAATGCTTATTTCTCTCCCTCTGATTTTCTTGTCCATGGTTGGCCCATACTCTTGTTTGTTCTATATATTTACATGTGTGTGTGTGTGTGTGTGTGTGTGTGTGTGTGTGTGTGTGTGTACTTTACTCTTTCTTTGTGTGTGTTTTTTCACCCATTGCGTGCCTGGAATCTTAATATCAGAGGACCAGAGATAGATTTTTGTCTTAAATAAGTCTGAGTTGTACAACATGCAGAAAAGAAAAGAACCAGTCAAGTGTATTTTTTTCCCTATTTCTATTTCCTTTTCTTTCTCTCTATCTTTGGTTCCCTGCTGGCGTAGGGCTTTGCGATGGCTTAATGGGTCAATCAGACTAGCGTTTCGGTCTAATGGGTCTCTGTCAGGGTTTATGTGGCTGTAATCTTCCCAACCAACTCTTTCACTTAGCGGCTGAAATCTGCCCTGGACAGCTCTTTTAACCTGGCAGCTGAAATCTCCCAGGTACAAATTTCATTTGGTAGAATGCAAACAGACATGCATTATGTGAATGAATACTTTTATGTGAGTGAATACATAGTTAGCTTGTATGAGTTGTCTTGGGAAATTATGCTGTACAGAGAGGACAGTGAATAACAGGCAAATCAAAACAGGTAAAAAATCCTTATATATCCTGATATAATCCTTTATCCTTGATATAGGTTATCGCAATATAAGCTTCATACAGGTGGATGGAATAGTTCATATCCATGTATATGGGATTACCATCATACCACCATTACTACCACTATTAATCTAGAAAATGACCAGAAAAGTACAGCACTACTGTAGATGTGGTAATGTTTTTAGATGAACTGGCCCTTCAGGGAGAGCAGTTCAGCCTCCGACTGGTCCCAGGATTGCAGAACTTCAGCACTGTTGTCAAGTCTTGATCATTTTCTCACTATTTCCTCAACTGTATTTAGCGTATATATCTTGGATTAATGTGATTACTTTACCCATTGATTGTCAAGCATTTTTGATAATGCTCAATTGTCAATAGCCTGATTTGGTCCCTGGATCATGAAGGGATTCTACTCACGGGAGCAAATGTCAGCTGTACAGTAACAAAAGGCAACAACACTGCAGGACACAGACAATATTTTTGCCTCATTCCTTTCCTCCCTCTCCCCCTCCTCTCTCTTGACATCTGCCACTAATCCTCTCTGGGCCGGAGACCCTGTTTCATCCCATTCCCAGCCTCAGTTGAGATTAATTCAATTCATCACTAGTAATTTATTTTCCCCTTTAGTAAACGCCTTGTACATTAGCTCAGCATTCAGTCTCTTCAGAGGGCCAAATTGATTCTGCATGCTACATGATACTTTCTGCATTCGGTGTATATACACATAGTATTATCGTATGAACCAGGGAGGGCCGATGGGTGGGAGGAAGTCCTCCACATCGCTGTGGTTGCCTACATGTCTCCTTGGACTCAGATGAGTCACAGATGACTCTCCCCAGTGGATTGCAAGTTTTGTCCCTCAGCCATTGGTCCTGAATGTCATCTCTGTGTGTGTGTGTGTGTGTGTGTGTGTGTGTGTGTGTGTGTGTGTGTGTGTGTGTGTGTGTGTGTGTGTTGGGAGTGAAGTGAGTGAGTCTCTGTCTCTCTTTTCTCTCTCCTCTCTCTCCATCTCCCCCCTATCTCCCTCTCCTCTTTCTCTGTTCTCTGTTCTTCTCTGATTTGTTGCATTTAAAAAGGCAAAAAGTCACAATTATACTGGCGTTTGAGCTTCTCTGTGCCGCCCTCTCCCGCTCTGCCTCCTCTCTGTGATAAGGTGGAAAGTTACATTTTTGGACGGATAAAGGGTTAAGATCAATTTTGTAGAGTGCATTTTCATGGAATGGTCTGTTAGGCTTGAATAAATGCGTATTTATTTGAGAAGCTGATATTTACACTGAAAAAAAGGGGACACTGAAAAGGGAGAAGAGGAGGAGAGGAAAGGATGATGCAAACTGTCTGTTTACTCTGAGAAAAAGTTATCTGCAAAGGGAGAGAGAGTCGGGGAGAGATTTTACAAAATAAAAGGCAGAGTTAAGGTAGATAAATGTACTAGGTGGTTTGTCTGAGGGAAAGTGTGTGTTCACCTTTCCTCCCCTTTGTTTGCAGTGATTGGCTACAGCACACCAACAATTCACACAGCTTTCAAGTCTGTGGAGGAACTGTCATTCCAGATTTGGTTTTCACCCACTGTTCAAGTGATTGAACCCATGTCACCCAATTCATCTCGCAGTCTACTTGCAAATTCAAATGTACGAACAGTTGAAGAGTTTTTGTAATTATTATAGAGTTTTGTCAAATGAATGACTTTGCACTAAAGTATGAATTTAGCCTCAGAAACTGTGATGCAGCACAAGGGAGGAGATTAGAGAGTGAAACGCATGAAGCGAAAAAGACAACGGGCTGAACATGAAGGAGAGATGAAGGCGCACAGACACAAGTGTTATAGTGACATTTCATCTCCCCATGATCTCTTTAGCATAGCCTCTGTGTGACTCTCTCTGTAAGAGAGACTGGTATATCAGATGCAGTGTAAGACAAGAGGGATTAGATGAAGAGAGCAAAAGCCATACAACAGAGACTAAAAGAATGAAAGGAGACAAGAAAGGGAGAAACCGACTGCAACAAAGTGAGATGGGGAGGCACATTGGGATCCCATCATTCTTTTGCCCCCTGACTGCATGTCTCTCTCTATGATGTAGGCAAATCAATTCAATTTTATTGTCATTCTACGTTAGACGAGCTCGCAGTGTAATGAAACACATTTTCTTGGGGGTCACAGCACCGTCCAGACAAGTGAGAACAAGAGTAGCAAAACAAAACAGTTCAACAAGACAACATAGTACAGCAATGCAGTGGTGGGGCATGCTTCATGTATTGAAGTTAACAGAATTGGGAATTCAAGTATTGTAATATTAACAGTAGTATAAAAGGACTTATTCAAGGCAATTCAAGTATTACAGAATTAACAGAATATTTGGGTCTGAACAGCAGAGACTACGATGAGTTGTAGGTATAAAGAGCCAATTTCAGAACTTAACATAGGTGCTATGAGTAGCATTTCTAAACATCAATACACCATTAGCCTCTATCTCACTCCAGTGGTGAACAAATGACACCATGGTCAAGACGATTGGTAGCCTCTATCTCACTCCAGTGGTATTGTCTCTCAGTTTTCTCTTTTGCTTTACTGAAGATGATATTTCATGTTGGAAGGCCTTTCATCTGTTCCACCATCTGCTACTGCGACAAACTCTTAAAGCTTTAGCTCGGTTTTGCACTGGAAGAGCGGCACCCTCTTCCTTCCCTTTGCGCCCTAAAGCAGTGCAACACATTTCCAATGAAATCCAACCTTGTGGCACACAAAGTAAAATGTAGCGTAGATGACGGCAGAGGGTGCCAATGTAGGCGATGGTCTCGTTTGTCTACGGTGATCCTACCAATTGGTGTCACAATTTAGATTAGGCCAGTTTTCAAAAACTCCCCACAATGTGCCAATACCAAGCCTGGAACTCTGCCCAAGGATATACAGCCTCCTTCACAATGCACACTTTTACATGCCTTTCTTCATGCACCCAAAGCCCTGCAGTATATCTAGCACTCAACTGGTTTCCTGATGTGTAATTGTACCATACAAATAAATGGCAAAAACATCAAATAGGATGTAAAAAGTTTCATCAATATCCAACATTGTTAAAATTAACTTCACAGCTTCATCTCACACACGCTGGTTGGATTTTGTAGTGATCAAAAGAGATGGCACTACCAGGGCTAACAGAAGGTGCCCAGAAATTCTTTATGTGTGCTGAGTTTGACAGACGCCCAGTGCATCGAACATGTACACATGGATAGGGCCTTGATCATTGAGCATCTGTGGCATCTTTTGAATGCCGGATCGCACAGCCGACTTCCCTCCCCATGTTATTCCAAGCAGCGTGCATCCTTCACATCCTGGTGGTAGCTAGATAGAGTATCTGGTGTTGTTGTGGGAATATCGCAGGCCTCTGTCTCCTGCTGCCTGGAACAGTTTTTCATGATAACGAGCAGAAGCTTTAAATAATTGGCCAAACACTGTCGATCAAGGACAGACTCCATCTTGTTGTGAGCTTTCCACCTTCATAGGTGCTCTCAACGATACAAATTTGACTATCAGGGCACTACGTTCGCAAGAACTGTTTGCACAAAAGAGTGTCTTGTCAGCGAGCTGAGCAGAAAGCAGTTGTCATTAAGAAATGCATCTTTTGGTGTAAAACATTTAATGTTGACAATATTTCTGATTTTTTTAATATGCAAAAATAGCCCAAATCATTTTGTCAAGTATATTATATGTTTTTAACCAATTGATGTTTCCAGTTTGAAGTTTCCAATTCAATCTAAAATACAAAATAAGCCAAACTGAATTAAAGGGTTACGGTATGTAAAGGCAATGGCCTCACAGAAAGACAAGAAAAGAGTCCAAAGTCCATTTTCAACCATACCAAGGGGAAGGATAAAGAAGCCAGGGTTTTGAATAAACCTGTGTGCAAGTGAAGGCAGACCAAAATCCTCTGAATAGGGTTAGCTCAAACGTGCAGATCTCAGTTTGCATAAGACTTGTGTAGCTTTTCTCAGTCTCAATTGTCCAAGGTCAGTAAAGTTGCTGGGGAGGGTTTGTGTGAGTCCTGGCCAAAGAGACAGTAAGAGTATCAAATGCAGTTTAACTCCTGCAGTTTACAGGAGGAATCAGAGGAGACGGGTAAATGCCAAGGAAAACAAGGGAACAATAAGCTGAGAAAAAGATACAGAGGGAGACATTTTGGGGTCTTCTCTCTCTGACGTACGACTGTTTCTCTTTAATGTAAGAGGAAGAAAGAAACAGTGACAAAGATAGACACAGAGGGAGACATATCGGGATCTCATCTTTCAATGACCATTTGACTGCGTGCCTCTAATGTAGGCAAAAGTGACAAAAGGATCAAAATGGTATAACGCGTCAGTTAAGAGCAGGATCACGAGAATGATCCTTTCTATGATCCTATGCCTGTGTCCATCTCCCTTGTGTGAGAGGATATAAAACAATGACGGACAAGTAGACACAAAGATCTCGTCTTTCTGACCCTGTGCCTGCATGCCTCTCTGTAATGTGACATGGAGAGACGGAAGCGTCAAGATGGTACATATGCAGTTTAGGAGAGGGATCACAGGAAGCCAATGCCGTAACACAGGCAACGAGAAGGGGGAGGAAAGGAAGAAACAGACCAAGAGGGAGTGAGATATGATCTCATCTTCCTATGACCCTACGCCTGTCTGCATCGCCATAGTGTGAGAGGTAGAGAGCAAAAGCAATAAAACAGTGATTGAAATGGAACAAGAAATTGACAATCAGACATGGGAGAGACATTGGAATCTCATTTTTCTGTGACCCTATGCCTGCATGCCTCTCGCAATAATTTAGGAGACAAAAGGATGGAGCTGGCATATCAGATGCAGTTGAAGAGAGTTGAAGAGAGTGGATGCTGTAAAGCAGACGATGAAAGGGGGGTAGAAAGGAAGAGACGATTCCGATCTCATCGCGCTTTGACCCTACGCCTATCTGCATCTCCATATTGGAGGAGGAGAAGAGTGACAGCCATAAAGCAGTGACTGAAATTGGACAATAAAATGAGAAGCAGTCACAGACAGATGGAGACCAGTTGGTAGCTCATCTTTTCCTATGCCTGCATGTGTCTCTGTAATGTAAGTAAAGAGAGAAAAGGCGGTAGACAGTTTAAAGTAGTAATCTGTGACACTTTCATATAATTAAATGTACATTTTTGCTACTCTCTCTCACTGATTGATACAACACAATAGTGACTGAATAAACCTTTCATGAAAACCTTTTATTTTTGCTGTTCTAAACACCCAGTGTTGAGGTTAGGATTAGGGTTGGGCAAATAGGTTAGGCAACGAAAACGATTTGGTTAAGGTTAGGGTATGTTTTCCCATCCACCCCCCTGACCTCCACACTCTTACTTTCCACAGTGTTAACTCAAACTAATCAAATTACTGCCTGATTTCGGTCATGTGAGCTCTGCCTCGATTTGTAGAATATACAAAATTACGGTGCAATAGTTTTCAGAACTGTAAACTTTGAATTTGATATGAGAACACCCTGAAAGCAAAAGGCATGAACTCCATTGATTTCGGTCATGTGAGCTCTGCCTCGATTTGTAGAATATACAAAATTACAGTGCAATAGTTTTCAGAACTGTAAACTTTGAATTTGATATGAGAACACCCTGAAAGCAAAAGGCATGAACTCCATTGAGAAGGCAACACAGCGAGAAAACAGACTAATGAGAGAATTTCATCCTAATGCTGCACTCTACGACCCTTCAGCTGCCTGTATCTCCATAATGTAGCTTTGTATGGTCCGGGTTGGAAACACATGCTCCACACTCCTCAGAAATACATGAAACAACTCAATGATCTGAAGAGATGATTACAGCATCCAGCAAAGAGGACCGGTAGACTCCACCAAGGAGGAGGAAGATTAAAGGTTTTAGCATTGAAATAGACACACAAGCATGTATGCAGAGCACTGACGCACATACAGACAGGAACATGATTGTACTCAGGCACATGCATGTCGCACATACAAAGATACGGAGGCATTGTCGTGTTAGCATGTAAAACCTATTATCAGGGATGGTACCTGCTTTTCTGGAAGTGGTGGTGCGTGGAAGAAAGCAGCATCAAACCAGGTTAGAGCACTCTTGTTTTGCTCTTCACAAAATCAACATGAAATACACAAGCAACAAAGAAATCTCAACTATCATGATAGGAAGACAAAAGAAAATAAACAACATAAACAAACCCATTCTAGCCCCCCTCCCAATTCAGCCCACATGGTAAAGTCCAATGAGGCCAATCAGCAGCAGCATCCTCCCATTGCGCAGTAGGGTGATGACACTGCCACAAAGCCTGGCCCCAATCAGGAAGAGGACCTCAGAGGAAAACAAGGTTTAAACAAACCAAAGACATGTACAAAATAAATAAAGTAAAATATCAAATAAGCCATAATAATAATTCAACTATAGTGTGTATCCAGTGAATGTGTAATGGCTGTTCACCTGAGAGTTGAGGGGGCAGATTCCTCACACACATGCACATGCCCATATAGATTTGCAAAGATGACTACAGCTAGACATATATGGACTATATGTATATACTGTAAATATAAAGATACTGCAATGCTTTCCATGCTTAACTTTAGCCACTGACAGTAATACTGTACATTTCATCTTCCCGCAGAGCAGAAAACAAATGACATTATTCATGACGTTACACAACCCTCATTTGCTTGAAATGATCATTTTCTTAAAAGGCTTTTTGAAACAGATTATATCCACCTAATGTCTCTGCAGAAATCTACCTCTTTACACTCCAGAACATCTTTTCAGATGTTTAGTGAGCCACATTGTCTTGTTCTCGTTAAGCTCTCAGTGAACAAAAACATCAGAAACAATTTTCAAATAAAAGAATCCCAGGTGGAATGTATTTGACAATTAAAGGTGATTCTGACCCAGCAGCGAGGGAGAAGATACCATCTTCTCCTGCAAAGTTATCTATAATGGCTCTGAAATCTGTCTCCCGACTCTGAAATCTGCTGCTGCTTGTCTTTCATGTCTGAAAGCGAGAGAGAGAGGGAGGGAGGGAGGGAGAGAGGGAGCGAGAGATCCTGATGGGTGCTAAGCCTCATTAGGAGTAATGAAATTTGACCTTGATCTTTGTGAGAGCAATCCTTCACAGACCTTCTAGCTGTGTTATGAGTCAGATGGAGATATTTCCAGAGGACAGAGATGGCCCTTAGGAGACAACAGCAGCTCATGAGCACTGCCCAGCCCTCCTGAACGGGCCAGTAGCCAGACGCTTACAGAAGCTAACTTGACAGAGGAAGGTTCAATTTATGTTTAATTTTTGTCAATTTTTATTTTATTGTTTCATAGAAAATAGGTTTCTTTTGTGAGGAGTTATAAGTTGTGATGTGATATTGACTTATTTTTAGCTCCTTTAGAGTGTCTAATATCTTACTGTATGTTCACGTCTTTGGCTTTTGCCCAGTTGGCTAATGGTGCAACTGTTCTTTCTTCGTGCACGCTGCTTTGTACTATTACAGTAACTGAACAATTTGTTTCCTGTATATATTGTGTGGGAATTGTTCAGTCATATCAATGCCTGTCTGTTTTCAGTGATTTATACTGGCTCACTTTTCGCTGCTTTTTCTTGGGAATGCAGTTGAAAAGAATTATTCAAATTTTGTTGTTTTTCTCCCGCCTGTAACTTTTCTTTGAACAAGGAGTTAGGATTGTGTTTTTTTTCTTCTCAGATTTATTCAACATCTGAACAAGAGAACAAAGGCATTTCATTTCTCACCTGTGGGGAAAAATACCTCTCTTGCTCTCAGCTGTTAATATACACATGGTTTTCATTATTTGCTTTGAAAAATCAAAGGTTGTAGCAGGTCACCTATGAGTTCATTTAACATTTAACACAACAAGGACAGCTCGCAAAAGCCTCAGAAAAAATGTTGCACTCTGGGATTGCGATAAAGGCTTAACTGAACTGAAGATTTTTTAAATTTTCCTCTCAGCTTTGAAATCTATTTCAGTCCTTTAAAAAAGTTTTCTACGTTTTATATAACTTTCATCTGTTGCTTTTAACATTACATAAAGGGGTAGCAAATGTAAAACCTATTCTGCATCCATCTTGCATTAATAAAGCATGATATTAAGATGGATCATATCTGTGCACTATTTCCCAATACACAGGATCTGATGTATATTTTCTGTACCACATTAAAAGAGAGTGAGTGCCTACACAGTTGTTTTCTCGATGGGGAAAAACTCTTACTATGCTACCCCTTATGGATATCGTTATTATCGTTATTGTAGAAGTAGACAAGGTAGGTTGATGGGAAGTGGATACACCAAAAAAGTAAACTTCACAAGATGACTCCTGGAATCACAGATTGTTGATATATTACAGTGTATTATCCTGTAATAATTGTACTTATGACTTATACCATTTTGTGCTTATTTCCAAATATGCCATCATTCATTCAGTTAGGCAGGATGTCTTCTTGGTCACCTAATTGCCTCACACATTTTCCCCACACTTTTAAAACGAGCATACTGAATGCTTTCGCAGTTAATCAAAATGTGACATTTGTCTGGCTGGAAATTAGTTCCGCCCTGTGTATTTGTCATACGAATGCAATCTTATTTCGTTAAAACGCATTGTCGAAGTATGAAATGAGTCCGTCGTCACAGTGAACCTGTTGGGGCAGCGATTCCCGTCTGCTCAGTCTGCTTTCCTTTCTCTTTCTCATTTTGTTCCTGTCACTCGGGTTTGACACTAATCTGCTAACTGTGTACATTTAACTGCACGCAGCCTTGCAGGGATCTGGGGGAGTTATTTCCTTTTCCACTCAATTAATCAATTTAATCACGATCCACAGTCACCAAGCTAATGACTGTGGCACACATTAATAGGAAGGAAACCAGAGTGTGTTTGTGTGTGTATATTTGTGGGTGTGATAGAGTGTGTGTATCGTGTTTGTGTGCACGCATACATTTGTGCCTGCATGGTAGATGGATCTCGGGTGGCTCAGTTGAGGGATGCTTGAGTTTTGACGACTTTTATAATTAACAGAAGCAGTTAGTCACAACTGACAGAAGCCATTACACACAGCTGATGACTGTACTACACTGTATGGCAACACATATAAAGGTGGAGAGTCCCATTGTTGTGTCTGCTTCTGCTGTTCCATTGTGAGGCTATGAGCAATTTGGAAACAGCCAAAACACTGAAATGAGTTTCCGTCTGGAAGAAAGGACGGTGAAAGGGAGAGAGGGAGGAGGGCAGGAATGAGACTAAGAAGGAGGAAAGATTAAATGAAAAGAGGCAAAACGTTGGAGGCGAGGAAATCAAAAGAGGGAAGAGTTGAATGAAAGGAAGGAAGGAACAAATATTCAAAGGACAGACAGAGGGAAGAAAGGAGCCAATGAATACTGCATATGGCCAAATAAAGGAAGGCAGAAAGGAATCAAAGAAAATAATTGAATGAACCAGAGACAGTGGAAGTCATATTTTGAGTGGTTTACTTCATGTGCATGGATAGAGTAACCAACCAGGATGGCATAAGGAAGTAAAACAGCAGTAGTGTTGGGTGAGGGGAGTAAAGACTCAAGGCCAAGAAAGCGATGGATCTTTTATCGTATCCATGGCAACAGCGCGGTTAATCCCATTACTATTTCCTCAGTGTATTTAATTATGAGCTCTGGGACTGGGGCCCCCTAAAGGCTAGATAATGAACTGCGGTGCGCACTGGCGGCTGGAGTTAAATTGCTGTGGGAAGGGCCGAGGAGGAGGCAGCTAATGAGTGCACGGATTAACCACTTCCAGCTAAAAGTAAATGTAAGGAAGACACACACACACGCACACACAACTCGCAAACACAGTAGTATTGAACGTGCCACTTCTCAAAGTTTTCATGTAAAAAAAAAGACACACATTAGGGCCATGGACCTTGATAAGATTTCAGTCCCGGGGACCCATATGGGAAGATTTGTGTTGTTGATTCAGTATTGAATTGTATAAATCAGTTCTCTAATCTGGATAATTTCTAGTGAATGAAATCATAGTGAAATAGTAGGGGTGGGCGATTATCATAATTAAATTGTGCGATTTAATTATGTAATCGTGGCAAATTTTCAAAATCGTTCATTTCGATTGTTATTTAGGCTACAAGAACGTGGAACGTCTAGAAGCGCCAGTTAGCAAAGCAACCAGTGTGAGTGTGTGTGTGTGTGTGTGTGCGCGCGCATCAGACGTAACATCACTTTACCATGAATGAATGGGCCAAATACTTTCCCCAATGCTGCGTTCATGTACTGTCCCCTTAAAAAATACTATGTGGTATTCAGTCACGTCCCTCCGTCAAGTCCAGTAACGCCGTGTTCAGACAAGTTTGGACCGTTCGTTTTTTGCGAGCCTTGAGTGTGTCAAGCCGGGCAGGAGGTCAGACACAGGAACGGCATAGAGCATCCGGTCAATTTCAAAATAAAACAAATTTCAAAATAAAACAAATCAATTAAAATAATCGTTCATTAATCGTAATTGAGGTAACAATTTGAAATAATCACGATATTGATTTTTAGTCATATCGCCCACCCCTATGAAATAGTGAACTATTCCTCGTTGGAACCCCCTCAAGAGAGAAGGGAGTGGGGCGGTAGGGAGGACAACAGGAGCTAAAAGACATAATGAAGCAGTTCCACCACCGGTATCTGCAGAGAGACAGAGCAGATTTTCTTGTTTGGACAAGTGTACAGTATATTTATTCAGACCGATGCTAATGTCAGCCCATTTTAAGTGCTCACCTGACCTGCAGCCTACAATGACATCAAGCCGGTGGGCAGACAATTTATTGGCAGCGGAGTCTGACAGCAGAGCGGAGGCAGGCGGAGGAGCAAAGGTCTGCCTGGGACTGATAAGAGAGAAGGACAGAGGAAGACAAACGGAGAGAAAGAGATGGGGAGAGCGGTAGACAGAGGTAGACGCCGATAGAGAGATGGAAGGGTTGTGCACACAGAGAGACCTCTTGCGCTCTCTTCTCTCTCTCTCCCTCTCTTCTCCCTTGTCTCTGCAGGATACTGTGAAAAGAAGAAAAATAATCTGCTCCTGTTGTCTCCCACTTTCTTGTTTCTAGTTTCGTAGCTTGTACTTACTTGCTTTCTTAATCTTTCACTCCCCTGCACTCGTCTCTTTTCTCTCTTCTCTCTTCAACTCCACGGGGCTGAGGTTTAATGGTGTCAACCATCCTAAAAGTAATCTGGCACGACTCACTCCCTATCTGTCAGTTGCTTTTCTCACTCTCTCGTTCTGTCGCTCCCCATCCCTCTTCTCAATAATTAGCTGTTAATGAAACTTTTAAATTGTATTGAATTCAGTGGCAGGGTCTTTATTTTTCAAACAGTAGGGACTGGTAAGTGGATAATGTGTTTCTTGTGTGTGTTAGACACTGTACTAGTTTATCCCTGTCACAAAGAGTGTTAGAGTGTGGGAGCAGCCTGGGTTCAGGGACCCTGTGACTGAATCACAACCAAAGGCTGCCCTTCAATTGGAGGGTTCTGGAAAATGGGAACATGTGGACTTTTTGTATGGGCGCATAGTCATAGATTTAAGACCAGAGAGACCTCTTGTCCAGATCTCTCTACCAGCTGTGACACCTCTTCAAAGACTCAAGTGAATTATTGAACACGCTGCAGTAGCTGGCAGCCCTCCCGACCGCTACGAAGGGTAGACGGATGGTGTTTCCATTTAAATGATTGACCCGCCGTCGCTCCTGGCATTTTGATTCCCCAGCCTGAATTCCTTTTGGATTTGTGAAGCCGTGAGTCATTTTATAACCAGCCACAACTGCCACTTATAAATTGCGTGTAATAAAACTTGTTTCTTACATGACGAGTCAAATTTTAATACTTTTCATATGCTAAATGGAGCAGCGTGTTCACCTGCATGTGAGATGTTACTGAGGAGGAACAGCGGGGATTTGTGTCAGCTGGTAATTTTGATGTTCCATGTCACATACAGTGAAAGGCTTAGTCTGAGTGTTGGAAGTGGACAAAGTGTGTGTGTGTGTGTTTGTGTGTGTGTGTGTACGCGGGGGACAGGGGGTAGTGAATACAAAAAAGGATTGATGACTACGAGCGGAACCACGGGATAAAAAAAAATGCAGAAAACAGAGAGTGGCAGAGAGGGTGAGATATGCAGAAGATGTGTGGGAGGAAGAAAACGGAGAGGAGGAAAGAATTTTATTTTCCTTTTCTTCAGTGTTGGCACGGTGCCTTTGGGAGGGAAGGAGATTACAGTGTTTTTTTTCTTTTAGGTTTAGGCCTTTTTGTTGTGGTTCTGAATGCTCACCGTCGGCAAGCTTTTCATCCCTGACGATCCCAGGTTATCAACTTGGCTTTTCTGGTGATGCACGGCGAGACTGGGGTGATGAGTCATGGTGATGATAGTGGGACGTGACAGCCAGTATCAATATTTGACCGGTTAATCAAGTATTACTTCTGAGACCAAGCTGATTCAGATATATATATCGGATAATCTATTTGAGGATGTCTTTAACACTGTGTAATGGATACGGTCTGGGTCACAGTAGCATTTGAAATCCCTCCAAGTGCTTTCAAAGCCTTTACTGAAGAAGCCATCTAACTGCCAAAATAAGGAAACACCAATGAGTATTAATAGGGTATTTGGCCACCATCAGTCACCAGAACTGCTTCCAAGACCTGGGCATCCTTTCAGTTGGTAGGATTTGAACAAATCACACAATTCTGTCTTTTACAATGTGGCTCTTTTCCCCTGCCTTTCATATAATAGCATTTTGAAAATTAAATATTTTTGATATTTTTGATTAATCCTATTGGTCCCTTTTCCCAGTGTAATAATAACAATAATGTGATAGTTCCTGTAGGGAAATTGTCTTTTCGCTTGTCTTGGATTCCAGCACTCCCAACGTACAACATCCATATGGTATAAGACAAATGTTGTGCACCCTTTATTTGTACTATACCTACACATTGATTCATATTATACCTACACATTGATTCATAGTATACCTACACATTGATTCATAGTATACCTACACATTGATTCATATTATGCCTACACATTGTTTCGTACTATAGCTACACATTGATTCATATTATACCTACACATTGTTTCGTACTATAGCTACACATTGATTCATATTATACCTACACATTGATTCATAGTATACCTACACATTGATTCATATTATACCTACACATTGATTCATAGTATACCTACACATTGATTCATATTATACCTACACATTGTTTCGTACTATAGCTACACATTGATTCATACAATAGCTACACATTGATTCATATTATACCTACACATTGGTTCATACTATAGCTACACATTGATTCGTACTATAGCTACACATTGATTCGTACTATACCTACACATTGGTTCGTACTATAGCTACACATTGATTCGTACTATAGCTACACATTGATTCGTACTATAGCTACACATTGGTTCGTACTATACCTACACATTGGTTCGTACTATAGCTACACATTGGTTTGTACTATAGCTACACATTGGTTTGTACTATAGCTACACATTGGTTCGTACTATACCTACACATTGATTTGTACTATAGCTACACATTGATTCGTACTATACCTACACATTGATTCGTACTATAGCTACACATTGATTTGTACTATACTTACAAGGCCAGCTGCACATATCACTGTGCTAAAACAACATTTGCTAAGGTTAGGGTTAGGTTAACGTTTAACGCTTTTGGACAAAAATGAACACTTTAGTAATACAGTATTATAAAATGTAATATAACAAGTAGTGTGATGAATTACTTCTCACAAGGAGTACTTTTGAAATGAGTGAAGAGGAATATATTACATTTCTTGAGCAACGAGCTCAACACTGGTTATGATCCAGGTGGAATTCATCTATATTGATGTTTCCCAAATAGAGTATTCATTACTCATTAGTGACGGTCAAGCTGTCAAATCAATGAGACCTTTGCATCAGGAACAACACACTCACACCGGAGCCAAAAAGCAAATGCTTGTGTAACGTCGCTGCTACACACTAAAAGATTAGATCCTGGCTATAAATCCAGGACTGAGCCACCGTAACCTTGGAGTCGATGTCTTACAGTGTCATTACTTACAGTGGGTCCCTACAGCATGGAGAGCCTCTGGGTTCTTCTTTTTCATAGGGTTCAAGGTAAAGTCATGCATGGGGTTTTAACAAGAACCCCTGAGGACGAGTTCCACGTTTCCCTCCCTTGTATAGTCACACACAGGCCTGGGATACAGCAAAATCCAAAAACACTGTCAACAGCACAAACTTGTTCATTCTCACCCCTTTCACTTTCTGTTAACAATGATGACATCCAAATGTGTAAGAGTCAACGTGACTAACATTGTGACATTCTAGATGTTTAAATTTGGTTAACTGGCAAGGAAAAATACATTACTTGGTTGGGAATCTACGAGTTTAGAGACTATTTTCAGATTCAAAGCATGTTAGATTAGATTAAATTAATAATCCTTGTTGGGAAATTGGGACATTAGTAAATTATTCCAAGGTAAGTGGCCCTGTGATTCACCACCCTATCTTTCCTCATCAAGGATATGCTATTTTACCAAAATAACATGCTGTAATTTATTCTTTCCACCTTCTAACCTCTAACTTTTTTCCATCTTATGTTTTCAAATTTAGAATATTGAGGTTTTAAACATACTCCAAATGAACAAGTGTGCTCTGTAATTTATTCTTTTTACCTTCACCTTGGAGAAGTAGTCAGGATCTGAAATGTATTCCAAAATACCAAGCAGAGGCCCTGTAATAGAGCTTATTATTTATGTACTTGCCAGCCTATTGCTTTTACATTTTCACACAATCACACCATGAATGTAATAGAGGAAAGTCACCTAAACTCAACAAAGATCTCACGTTTTTGAGCAAAGCTTTTTCATATGAATTCATTGGGTAGTTTATTAAGAATCAGGCCTTTTCTTGACAAGGCCCAAGAATAATACTTTTATGGAAAAGGGATTGGTTTTGGTTTATATTGGTGGTAGTTTGTCTTATAATCACAGACTGGAGCTCATAGCTTATCTATCTTTATATTTACGATTAAGCCATTGGACCTAACCATGTCTCCCATGCTATCTTCCCAGATCGAGGACATGCAGTGGCCTAGAGGAGAGCAAGACATCCCCAGCTCCGTATGCAGCCTGCCCTGTAAAACCGGCGAGAGGAAAAAGGTGGTGAAAGGTATGCCCTGCTGTTGGCACTGCGAGCCCTGTGACGGCTACAAGTACCAGTTTGACGAGTTCACCTGCAAGCTCTGCTCCTACAACATGAGGCCCAACGCCAACCGCACCGCCTGCCAGCCTATACCCATCATAAAACTGGAATGGCACTCGCCCTGGGCTGTGATTCCGGTTTTCCTGGCCATGCTTGGGATCATCGCTACCATTTTCGTCATGGCAACGTTCATACGATACAATGATACGCCGATTGTTAGAGCATCCGGGAGGGAGCTGAGTTACGTTCTTCTGACAGGGATCTTTCTGTGTTATATCATCACATTCCTGATGATTGCCAAGCCGGATGTGGGGGTGTGCTCTTTCAGAAGGATTTTCCTTGGTCTGGGGATGTGCATCAGCTACGCCGCTCTCCTCACCAAAACCAACCGCATCTACCGCATTTTTGAGCAGGGTAAGAAGTCGGTGACGGCGCCCAGACTGATCAGCCCCACTTCACAGCTGGCAATCACCTCAAGCCTCATCTCGGTCCAGCTGCTGGGGGTGTTTGTTTGGTTCGGAGTGGACCCGCCCAACACAATCATAGACTATGATGAGCAGAAAACCATCAACCCAAGTCTGGCCCGGGGGGTGTTGAAATGCGACATCACGGATCTTCAGATTATCTGTTCGTTGGGTTATAGTATCTTGTTGATGGTGACATGTACTGTTTATGCGATAAAGACCCGCGGAGTCCCAGAAAGTTTTAACGAGGCCAAGCCCATTGGGTTCACCATGTACACCACCTGCATTGTATGGCTGGCTTTCATACCCATCTTCTTCGGCACAGCGCAGTCGGCAGAAAAGGTAAGAGCCAATGGATGGAGTGAGGATGGTTGATGGTTAGATGAAGGATAGATGGATGGAGGGATTATGGATAATGATAGATGGATGGATGAATGGATGGATGGATGAAAACCTTGTGTCCTTTCATTGTTGTAGAAATAATTATTCCAAATACAAAATACAGACTAATGCCCATTTTGCTAATTACAAATCACCAACAAATCACAATCCAACAAAAATCTATGTCATGTGCGGCATTACTGCATCATTCATCATGGGTGACTATCAGTGTTGTTTGCTGATCTCTTAGCCTAAAGGGTTCCAGAGAGGCCTGATATGCCAGTGGAAAATAATCTCATTCCCATGCGTGCAAAGAAGAAAAATGTTTTCATGTGAAACCCAATGAGCCAGATTGTGCAGCTCTCTTTTAAATGAAAAACGAAGATAAAACGTATAAAAAAAGGCAGTTATGATGCTCTTGTTTTATAAGTGTGGGAATCCATATTAAATTTTATGCCGCGATACCCCACGTTATAAATTTCTGCATTTAAAAAGTGACACATTACTTATCTGTTTGCGACAACCCCGGGCATTGTTTGTTCTCATCAGCTACTCGGTCCCGATGAAGCAATTACAGTGCGGAAATTGAAGCAAAATAAAAGGACAACATCTGCAATCCCCAGGTGTTAAGCTGTCTTTCCATAGGTGGTTAGGCTCCTCAGAGACTCAATGTGATTGTGTTGTCTCTGTACTTTTCGGGTTACAACAGGTCTTTAAAGCCCTCGGAAGTTGATGATTAGCTTGTTTTCACCCAGCGCTGAAGGCTAAAACAATTTTGTTGTACTTTGATGAAAGTTAGGATGGAAAGAAATTTTAAAGGTTCCTACAGTAATGCATGTCATAAGTTTGTGAAATGCGAAATTCAGCCTGTCAGGCAATGTTAATCAGTTTTAGTAAAACTCAAATCAAATACTTCAGGGATAAATCTGTAAGCTCTGTTAAACTGGTGTGCTTCCCCATAGGTCTGTTTAACTTCTGCTTGTTATTTTAGCATCCTCCAAAAACTGTCATAGTGTAATCCATATTTTGATTAATCGTTTGTCTGGAGGGAAACCACAAATATGTGGTTGCTATGTGTTGATTGAATACATTAATGACACTTTACTTAATCCATACGGCCATAATGGATTCCAGGTGTTATGTTAGTGTATAATAAATTAGAAACTCTTTCAGCAGAGCAGGCTGATGACATGTTGCAGCTGTTGTTGACGCAAATTAAAACCTCACTCATCAACAATGTAGATCAGTGTGGTTATTGTTAGTGGCGATTCAATAATCACATTTCAATTGCATCTTCAATATGAATATTACTAATAAAGTTTAAGCTGAGTTTTGAGGTTTTGGAGGTTTTGGAACTCTATATCTCACCAGACATAAAGATGGGCACTTCCCCAAGCAGGATATGTGGCTGCTATCAGTGGCATAGAGGTAACAGTGTCCACCCTGACATTGTGAGGGTTTGGGGTTTGATCCCCGGTCAGAATCGTTCTAAAGACTAAGCCTGTCTGCTTGGCACTCAGCATTAAAGAGATGGACCCCTGTGATGGAAAGGTGTCCTGTCCAAGGGGATGCACTTGTACACCTAAACCGCTTTAGGCCAAAGAAACGGCTAATAAGCTCCTGGCCTGTGAACTGCTTATCATCCCTGGTGCACAGTAAGGGGGAATTTGCACCCCATGGCGAAATTACTAGATACAGGGTAGTGGCAGGGCTGCACAATTAATCACAAAATATTGAAATTACTGACTACTGCAACTTCCCATTCGCAAGAGGCTGCCTGTTTTTCTTAAAGGAAAAGGTGTTTTGGACAGCTTTGGACAGGAATTCCTGTACTGTAATGATTCATTTGTCTGCACCGATCAGGATTCCTGTCCGAGAAGCATTAAAAACCTCCCATATCCATCCTACATATGCATATGCATGTTTTTTTAAACATTTAAGCACTAAATAAGAAATTACATAGAAAAGTTTGGCGCTTTTTTTTTTATCAGTATCATGCAGCTCTAGCTAGGGGGCAGGTGTAACATTCCTTTAAAGTAGTCTCTGGTGAATACATTTGTTTAACCATGGGGAAAAAATAGATGTTATTAACGATGTCCCCCTGAATTGGCTATATGTCAGGGGTTTCGGTTTGTTAATTCATTGGTCACATAAATAAGATAGGCAAAGTTCATTGAAGAGGAACTGCATCTGCAGCGGGATGGATCACGAGAGACCTTGGGACAGAGAAATGGAAATAGAGGGAGAGGGCGGTAGATGAGAGATGTGGGGGAAGAGAGAAAGGAGGCAAGAGACCACAGAGTGATCTGCAGTGGAGTAAATTGGGAGACCAGGGAGAAAAAGAGAGAGAGTGAAAAGGAGAGTGAAAAGAGACTGAGAGAGAAGAGAGAGAGAGAATCAGAGATAATGAAAGAGAGAGACAGAAAGATGGAGATCAGACAGAGACATGCACATATGCCAGATAGGTGTTTGGATAGCTCCGGGGCTATTGCCTTCAGCCCTGTAGAGCTGGAGACTGAGAATGATGTCGAATTCAAGGTGGGGAAAGGCTGCATGATTAGGATGACGGCCTCATCTACAGAGAGAGAGAGTGAGAGAGGGGGGTAGATGAAAAGAGGGTGAGAAAGCGAAAATAGCATAGATGATTTTATATATGCATGTGTTTGTGTGTATATCAGTGTGCTGGAATGAGTGTGTGTGTTTATGTATACGTTTGTGCGCGTGTGTTTGTTTGTTCATTTGTTTGTTTGTGTTGGTGTGTGTTCAGCCGCGTGTGTGGATGTGTGTGTGTGTGTGTGTGTGTGTGTGTGTGCTAATGCTTGACGTCACCAAGCAGCCAGCAGCTGAGTGGAGCTGTGACATCCTGGCCTTTGCTGCTTGTCATTACCTGGCCCACGACGAGCAGAATACAAATGAGCACAGAGCAAGGAGCTGCTCACCGTGCACAGATGTGCGCACACACACACACACACACACACACACACACACACACACACACACACACTGAAGTACAGACACACATACAGGTGAGCACACATATCAACACGTGGGACCGGGCACACACAGATGTATGTACATGCAGACACACACGCACACACATACAAACACATGCAGGCATGGGTGCGCACATAGCCATGCGCATATACACAGACACACACCAAAGTGCATGAACACAAACATACACACTGGTAGGCAGGGAAGGCACAGAGGGAGAGAGCAAAGGAGGCATGAAGGAGGAAGAGAAGGAGGGAGGGAAAGAACGTGACAGATAGGAGAGGAAGGGGTGGAGTGATGCAATGAAGGAGTGAGGGAGAGAGAGAGGGAGACCGTATAAGGATAGGAGCACGTAAAGGAAGAGTGTTGACGAAGCTGTTGCCGTGTTGAAGAGGCTAGGTTGAGGAACAAACACAAATACAAACAGAGGGCAGCTACTCTCATACGCAATGCAGGTGCAAGACTTGACTGACGGTAGCGAATAAGCACAAGCAAACACAGTCCACACGGACATGCACTCAAACATGTCCACGCACAGAAAGAAGCAAAAGAACAGCATGCAATCCATTAAAAGTTAATGTATCAATAGCTATACGACTGAAGATGATTCAAGCACCGAGTATACATTTAGATATCGAAGGTTAGATATTAAGGTAAAGAGCAAAAACGATGTGTTCAGAGACCGCGGGACCAGCACTGGGCGATGATTCCTTCCAGCCGAACTGCTTTCAGTCTGACATCAAAGCCACAGAACAGAAAGAAAGCGCGAAGAACATGAATCGAACTGGAAGCACACTGCTAGTCCCATGCCCGTCTTTTCATTCGTTTACATCTTCCAGTGTCAAAACGTCAATAATCTTTGTAAAGTGCTCGACATACAGTAGTAGTCGTTGTAATAGTGCTTTATTGATCCCACAGCCTCCAAACTTCACTGATCCTTGTAAAGTGGTAACACGTCAGCTGTGAAAAAGGACACGTCTTAATACGTCTAAAATCTATATGTAACTGAAAGAAGAAGATGATTTTCTGTCCCCATGATTGGTTAAGTAATGTCTTGGAGCATTTCTTGAGTTAAGTCCTCTGTGCATTCGAAATACTTAGCTTGTCTGGGCATTGTGGCCTTGGTCGTTCATCATGCTGGCTGCTTGCATGGTCGCTGAGCTAGGAATTTAGGCTCATTCTGGGGTTGCGCTCATTGCAAATCGCTCTGGATTAGAACTTCAGCTAAACACCTTATATGTATGTAATTGTAGGTGTCTTGCAGCCATGCCAAAGGATTACCTCTCATTATGAACATCACTTGAGAAGGTATTTCATGATCATTTTTAGATGTACTGGGCTGAGTAATCCTGCTTCTCGAAATGCTCCGCTGGTCTGTTCCACCAGATCCGTATTTCCTTCGTGAGCTGGTGGCCCATTTTATTTACCCAGGATCTGCTGTGCCTATCCCTTTTGGTGTCTAAGGACGTGAAAAGGTACAATTCCCTGACTTTGACTGTAATAAGAGGTGTATTATTGAATATTTGAGTCACGCATATGCAGTAATATATGTTAAATTTTAATGAGAATTCACAAAGCCCGCGTGCCTACATACATTTTATCTTAGATGAGTTCTATCTTAGATAAGTCAGCTCATACATTTTTCATGTGTAATTTCACTACTTCCCTAAGCCTCATACAGACGTCTAAGCCTTAAATAAACTTCGATTTACAACAAAAAAACAAACTTTTTTATTTGAGACTATTGAAACAAACACACGTAGACATGCATGCGCACACACACACACACATACACACACACCCCCTCTGCAGGGATTGTAATATCAAATAATGCTTAGGGATTAGCCCCTGTGTGCTTAACAGTCCTATTCTCATATTGATAAAAGCTGTTTACTGTACCCTGAAAAGGGATTTGCTGTATCTAAATGTAACAGACGTATATTGTGCATATTCTCTGATATGAATGCAACGGCAGATTCGTTCAGGATTTAGCAACGAGAGCATTAGCTTTAGGTTCAGGTTCCTAGGTGTCTAAGGATGTACAATGGATAGACAGATTGTTTGTGGGTGGTTGTGTGTGTGTGTGTGTGTGTGTGTGTGTAGCCAGTCAGTGTTGCCCACCGCTGATATGATGTAGGTGAGGCCATCAGCTTCATGGTTGTCAGTCTGTAAAACCTGCAGTGAAACCTGCCTCACTCTGCCTTGAAAGAAAAATCCATCCTCAGATACTCCTACACTGTTAGATACCGTCAGTTTGTGATGTTCAATGTATTCCAGGAGGTATTGTGTGATGAAGCGTTGTAATTTCTGCTGTACCCGCTTTCCCTCAACCTGCCTTGTCTACTTCTACTTCAATAAGTGATTTCCTACATTTCCCAGAATGACTTTTGACAACCAGCAGAGAATGGGCGTGAACTTGTTGCGCTCAATCACAGGGGGGGGTGTATGGGCGTATATAGGGCTACTGTCAGTGGAGAAATTAGTATCTCTGCCTCTTCTACAATTGATTTCTTCCTGTATGTTTGTTGAAGATGCTGGGTGGGAGGGACTGACACTGCAAATATCTAGACGTGATGTAACGTCATCTACGTTTGGCCAGGTATCCATGAGAATAAGAAAAATACACGATAACAAAAAGCTGTTTTTGAATGGTTTTAGTGTTTTTTTTTCTATAATGATGGTCAAAATGTTGTTTCAAAGGCTTTTTCAACATGCAAAGAACACATTTCTGGGGGAAACACTAAATTCTTGTATTTTGTTGGCATGCAAATGGTTAAATTATAGAATATTGGATAAATATCAGCTTTAATCCCAAAATATCGATGTTAGCCTTCAAAATCCCATATCGGTTGAACCCTAGGAGGGGGGTTGGGGCCGCATGATTCCTTGTTGGTACCTTGCAGATATGCACATTATGCTGCATTATGTATTGAGACGTAAAGATAGGACTCTACTGAAACATGTTAGCGCTTCATGAATGAATCAGAGGAGGACAGCAATTCCCTCCACCAACAGACTCCCTCGTCCCCGGGAGATTCATACGTCTCCTTATGCAGAATGCCAAGGTCAGACTGCAGAGCCTTGTTCTTGTCATTAAGGCTTAAACTGCCACTGTCCAACATGATTTAACTTATATATAGAGAGAGGGATGGAGAGGCATGGATGCTGGGTTGAGGGAGAGTCGGAGAGAAAAAGAGAGAAAGAGAGAGAGAGAGAGAGAGGGAGGGGGATGGAGGTGAGGAGACAGGGAGAGCAGGGAGCGAGGGCAGAGGGGAGGACAATATTTGCAATGCTAATATCATTTCTTCATGCAGCGTGCATTTTATGGCATCCATTAATGCTTGTGTTTTCTGCCTGCCTCTCCTCTCCTCGCTCGTCACCCCTCCCTTCTCCCCATCTCCCTTACTCTACTCTCCCTCAACTCCTCTCCTTTTCGGTCCTCTCCTCTCCTCTCCTCTCCTCTCCTCTCCTCTCCTCTCCTCCTCTCCTCTCCTCTCCTCTCCTCTCCTATTGCATGCAGTGAAGCAAGATCCTATAGCTCTCAGTTGTCATGACTGTTGTTGTGTTGCTCTGCTGACCTAAACTTTTCCACGTACACACACACACACGTTTCCAGGTTTTCTTCTCTTGCATAGATCACATACCACATACACACACACACACACACACACACACACACACACACACACACACACACACACACACACACACAGTGGTGCAGCAGCTGCCTGTGGTCTGAGGTTGTATGCTCTATTATTACCAAGGTAAAGAACATGACCTCTTGGTTAGGGCCCAGCTGTGCAACAGCCTCACATAAATCACCGAGTTATTCATCTTTGAAGGCACAATCTGGAATAGTTTACCTCAACATTGTTTTCAGGGTTTCCCCTCATCGTTTAAATTCTTAAGCAGCCAATCTATGTTTTTTTTCAGTGAGAATATGAAGGTGAGCAGATCTATTTTACAATTGCACACTAAAAATAGTCTACTGTGTTTCCAATAGATGATTTTACAAGCTAGGGTGCAGTTTAGACAAAATCTACACTATGAACCAAATCCATCGCATAGGAAAAAAAACAATAATATAATAAATGGCACAGTTATGGCTGCTTCGAACAGGCAGTGAACAGAATAGCATAGACAAGAATAGAATAGAAAAACACCTGGTCTTGCAGTCCGAAAGCCCATCTGGATTTCACCACAATTGCCAGATGGCCAGTCCAGGTGTGGTGAAGAGGAGCTTTACTTTTTTACCTTTTGATAATCTCAGACTCACGAGTGCTTTGTCTTCCATCGCGATTGATGAGCTACCAGCTGAAACGAATTCAAAATCAAATTTTTCAGTTGAGGAGTTTCATTACAAAATTAGATACCATTTTAAAAATGATGTCTGCTGTTGCAAAATGACTGCTGACATGAAAGTAAAGCTGTCCAATGTAGAGGAATAAGCCTGTAAACAAAATAATGAAAAACATTCAGCAGACGCTTTTATCCAAAGCGACTTACAAGGTGATAACGCTATGTGGGGCTGGAACCCACGACCCTGAGACTGAGAGTCTAACTGGGCCAACATGAATGAATGAATGAATGAATGAATGATATGCAGCATTTTTTAATGTAATCCTTTAGTTACACTTGTGGAACTGATGGCCAAATAGTGAGGGCTGTATACCTAGTCACTCCCTTGGATGAATGGTAAGCAACGATTATCTGGTAGTATGGTCGAACCGCCTCAATAATATCAAATATGTTCGATGTTCTGGACCCAACATCTTCCTCAACAAGTCTTGCGGTGTGGGGGGGGGGGGGATCACAGATTCCTCCCGAGGGTGGAGACCACCAATAGCTAATGAGAGCAGAGATTACAGCGAGGTGACAGGGAGCGAGCCGAGTCTGGCTGTCTGCTCCAATTGTTTTGATTTGTGTTCCTGTCAGATCAGAGGTCCTGACATCAGGAGTCAGGAGGAGAATCATAGGTGTGATATTCTGTCCTTCTCTTATCATCTAATCTGTGCACATTTAGGACTGAAATCTATGAAGTCTTTGTGTGTAATGCTATGCCTTTTCAAAAGGATCCAGCATTTTAAATGTGTCCTAGTGTGTCTGCAGCTTGAGTAAATGAGTATGAGGTATATAGGGCGTGGTTGAAAAAAAGGAACGGATCAAGTGTGCTCCATCAACCTAGCAGGGTAAATAAAATGTACATTATTCCTAGCAGTGTTTCCAGCTGACTCTTCAGCTCGGTTAAGAGTCCACCCCATCCCTCTGCTTCACTTGGTAGGGAAAGTTAGACAGTTAAAATTGCAGGTTTTGTCTTCAAATCTCCTCCTCCACCTCCACCCATCTCTGCTGGAGCTCCCTTATTGTGCAAACTCTCTCTTTCTCTCTCTCTCTCTCGCTCTCTCACTCACTCTCACACACACACACACACACACACAGATCAACACAGCATCATGGGAGTACAAGCAGCAGTGTGATTAATGACATGGTCATATATAGCCAGGAACATTAGGGTGTGTGTGCCAACGTGCCTCTCTGTGTGCATTCGCCTCTATGCGTGTGCCCGTGTGTCTTATGTGTGTGTGCACGTGTAAATGTTTGTGTATTTGTGTGTGTGTGTGTGTGTGCATGCACATGTCTGCATGTCTGTTTATGCATATGTGTGTGGGTGTGTGTTGGTACATACTGTATAGCTGTGCATGTTCTGTTCATAGTGTGTGTTGGTGCATTTCAGCTTTTGAGCCTGCATGTGTGTGCCTGCATGACCGTGTGTGTCTTTGCATGTGTGTGTGTGTGTGTGCATGAATGTATATGTTGCCTTAAACAGAGGTTATCATCTGCTTTAAGTGCAGGGGGAGGGAACCCAGGGGAATGAAAGAACCCGAAGGTGTCTTTAACTGACAGAGTATGTGGCTAAAACACACACACACACACACACACACACACACACACACACACACACACACACACACACACACACACACACACACACATACCACACACACACAGACACATCATGGCATATAATCAATATACCTTAGTTAGAGAACGTCACAGGGAAGATGTTGATGGGCTCCGTTTAACTAGATTACACGGTGTTGGATGGCAGGTCGATTTGATATCAGCAGACCCCCACTTGTGTTAATTTCTGTGTTGCAGCAGGAGGTGATTTGACGGGGGTGAAAGGGTTGGCATCTCCTTTATGTGCTGAAATATGTAATGCATCCCTCTTATATTTACATTTACATTTTAAGCAAATGCGGTCAATGGTGCAGTGCCCTGACAAAAAAAATGAACATATAGTCCTGCGTTGCTAGAGTGATGATATGTGATGATAGATTATTACGTTATAGGGACACACCAGAATATTTATTTCATCTTTTAAAGGAAAGTTTTTAGGAGATTGGGCCATTGGTCAATTTAGCTGTTAAGTGATGAGAACATAGACACCTAAAATCATCCATGTGGCCCCTGTAGATCGTTTGCTCCGGTTCTCCATCCATCCAACTTTAGCATGCACCATGTTGAGTGATAGGTAGGTGGAAAACATAATCCACATTACGGAGAATGACCTTTTGGTAATACAAGGTTTTGTGTTTTCATTACATGGCCTGTACATTCATACATTTTTAAATTGAAATACCATTAACTCAATATATCTGATGTAGGTAGGTTTATTTACTGAACTATTTTAGGTGAGCAACCACGTATTCATCCGCTTCCCAGTGATTTTTAGCTGATCGCAGACTGCCATCGCACATTACATTACACTTCCTGTGTAACAGGGAAAGCAGTCCCTGGTCGTTCACAGCATGTTATTTTTGTATAATATTTCATATAAACTACATAAAATTGCCACACTTCCAAACAAATGATTCTCAAAGTATATTATTGTTTTTTTGAGAGGGAAAAAAACTGCCCTACCAACCCATCTTAAAATGCATAACATCAATCACAGAAAACAACTGCAGTTGCAAAGGCAGAGTGGGCGCCCTCGTTAGCTCGTATGTGTTTTAAATAGAAAAACTAGACCACATCTTGTATACATCTTGTGTATGTACCTGTGTGTATGTGCATATCTGTGTGTAACCTAGGTAGCAGTGCACTCTTACAGGGGATTTTTTCACATTTGAAGATATAGAAGAGACATCAACCTGAGAAGTTAGAAGTTACAGTCAGACAGAATTTTTCAGAATCTGTATTTTGTTTACTGGTTGCAGAAGAATCTTAGAGGGAATTTGTTGATAGCTGTATCCTATATTCATTGGTTCAATTTGAAGTGGTGAAGAATCCAAATGCTTGTCACATTTCACATCAAGAATAATTACAATATCTAGGAGTCGTAAACTATCCTGTATAGCTCAACGGGTAGAAAAAGGCACAAACAGGAGTTTGATTCCCACTGTGGCCACCCATGTTAAAAATGTATGCCCTCGTGGTGGTGTGTGGCACTTTGGAGAGCATATGCTACATTACCAAATTCCATCTATTGTCTATTTGTTTGTTTACTTTCTAATTGAAACTGAACCAATGAAAAACTTGAAATGCGGCGTAGATGACAGGAGACATTAAAGAGAGTTTTCCCCCGGGATCCTGTATCGGAGGAGAGATTAGATGCAGGCTCCTTTCTCCGGAGTCAGCATCTCTGTTTGTTTGCGGTCGATGATTGACAGCTTTTGAACTTGACTTTGGAATGAGTGCCACTTTGCATGCTGACACCTCAGTGGAAGAGGTCACAGCTCTCTCTCACTGTCTCTCTCCCTCTCTCTCTCTTCTTCTCTGTTTCTCTCTATATCTTTATGCCTCTCTGACTTTCGCAAAATGTCAAGTGCAATCTCCCCTCTCCCTCTCTCTCTCTCACTCTCCCTTTACATGTTTCATCTCTTCACTCTATTACATCAGAAATAATCTTCATCTCATGCCAGCCCAAGAGCCAGTATCATTGCATCTGCCCACCAAGCACTTACCCACCCCCTCTCTTCCACCCTCTCGTTGGTACATGGCCGGTGTTTTGAATATTCCTCGTAAGCTATAAAAATCTCATCTCCTTCCAAACACAGCAGGGTGCCCAATGTGAGTAGTGCCCATGCTGCTGCATTATACCATATTTTTACTGTATGTAAAGCAGTTTTATATGCATTAGATGCAAAGTAGTGACGGGTTTATGCAGTTTTCTACTTCCCCATGACCTATCAATCTGTGGAACTAGACAGGCTGACGACAAGGTGGCGTATATGAAAACTTGCCTCGCACAAACAGACCTGGTTTAAATATTATTTGACGGATTTAATGTGGCAATCCACAAAATCCTGTTTTTTTATTTTATTTTGAAAGCCTGCCTCTAAACACGCTGTTGCTCAGATCGTTTTACAAGTTTTGGGTTCACATTCAATGATAAGGCGACACTTTTCTGTCAGGATTTATTGGGGAAGGAAACCCTATAAAACCTTTGGATTCTGGGTGCTCTATGTTTCACTACAACATGGCCATATTTTTCTGTCTCCAAACCCAACAGACACCAAACTAGTACTTGCTCCTGCATTTACATAATCAGGCAATAATTGGACATTGGACACAATTAAATAAAACATATGGTAGATTAGGAGTTGTCATACTGAAAATACTAATGCTACAAGCAAGAGGGGAGTAGGATTTAGCCTTTTTAATAGTGGTTTATTTGTCTTGAGGCAACAAAATCCAACAATTGACCAGTAAATTCCATCATGGATGGATGGATGGATGGATGGATGCCAATGTTGTTAACTTTGTCTCATCAAGTTGAAATGTTCACATCTTTCATAGATTTCAAGAAGCATGATTAGTCAATGACTCATTTAGCTAGAAAACAAATTAATTGTAATTCTTAATGTTTTGCATGATGACATTTTCATAATTTTGATCGTTTTTCTCCGGGATGTCTTGCAGTCATAGGTATCGATGATCCCCCTTTATGGAAGAAAACTATAGTTTTGCTGATGATTATTGCCGATGTTCTCTGGCTAACTGCGTAATCTTGCTCCCCCTGCTGCGGCTCGTGATGCACACATGAACGCAATGTTACCAAACGAAATCAAAGTTAATATTCGGCACAGAAGAGAACTTTATATTACTTTGTTTGACAAAGTGCCAGAAAAGGCGAACCCCATCCATTTTTCAGACGTCTTATTATTTGCGTGTTTGGGATTAGGTGTGTCATGCTGCGAACACGGGGCAGGTCTTGTTTTACAAACCCGTTTTCGGCAATTCAGTCACGCCTCAGATCTCTCACTGTCACAATCACGCTCGCTTACTCACTTCACAGGATTGCGCCCACAAATTCGTAAGGGACGGACTGTAGTGGATTAAACGTGATGTGTTAATAGGATTACACTAAAAATGGTAACTGAAAGTGATTAGTCACCATCACTCCACCAGTCCTCTCCAAATCCTCTCTCATCCTCTGTCTTTACCTAATCCTACCTCTCTTCTTTTCTTCACCCGTCCCTCTCGCTCTCACCCATTTCTCTACCATCACTCCTCTATTCCTCTCCCTCTCACTCAACCTTTCTTAACATCCCCGCCGCTCCCCTCATCCATCTTTCTCAACTTTCTCTCGCATAGCTCTCACCGTGCCTCACCCTCTATGACTTTGCCATCGATCTTCTATTCATGTCTCCTCCCTCCCTTAAAACTTTCCAGACTCTTCTCTCTTCTCTCCCTTTCTTTCGCTCTCTCTCTCTCTCTTCCCCTGCTCTCTCACCATTTACCTCTCTCTCTCTCACCATATCTATGCACTCTTGTTTATTGCACTCTCATCCCCCTCAACCTTTTCTCACCACTCTCCCGCTCACCTCTCATCACTCTCTGTCTCTCACGCTTCACCCGCCTCCCCCTCTTCTCCCGCTTTCTCCGACTCCCAACCTCCATTTACATGCACCCCTGTTCTCCTCCCTCTCTCAACCATTCCTTTCACATTCATCTTTCTCAAACTTCCCTTCTTCTCTTGCCATTTTTTTAATTCTCTTCCCACCATACACAGTTCTATTTATTTTCCATCTTAATACATTCCCACTGCTCTCCCACTTATCCCTCTCTCCACCCATTTCCTCTTTCTAATCCTTCCCTCTCGTACTAACCTCCGATCTCTTTTGCATTATCTTTACATTTAATCCTCTACTGCTCGCTTGTCACTCTCAGTTTCTCACTGCTCTTCCACTCCTCTTTCATTTTTCTCTCACTGGCTTCCACTCTCTAGCTCATTCTTAATTAAAGGGGCATGAAGTGATCTACAGTATGTCTCCACCATTATTGGCGACCAGGAGGAATTGCAACAGCACTGGGACAAGTTGTCTCCTCCTACACAAGCCCACCCCGCTTGTTCCTTTGAGTTATGGTGGTTTAATTGACACAAACAATAAAATCTCTTTTTTTTTTTATGTTACACTAGCTAATTAGAGCAGAGATCCAACCAAGGCGTTATGTCACGATGCAAAATACTGGAATAATGTTTTTTTTGCCTTGAGCTTGAGGCTTGTTTGCCTTCGTAGCTGAAATATCTTGCAACGGCGCTTGCTCGCTCACTTGTGGTGCCGTCCTCCATCGTTGAGCAGTTGACAATGCAAGTTGGTAGGGGGCAGGACTTGGGAATGTCCAATGGGCAGGGTTGTTTTTGTTCATTATCTATCCATCTGTTGTTTTTGTACATTATCTATCTGATTGTGGACATTATTCTTCCTGGATGTTGTTGTCAAGGCCACCTAAACTCGTTATACCCAAAGCCTGCTTACCACAGACCTCCAGCTCTTGAGTGCAAGTGAGTCTGATGCAAGGTAACAGCTCTGTAATTTTGCCGTCCTGATATACATAAACAAGCCCTATTGCTTTTAAACTGCTACTTGCTGCTTTCACACGGGCAGGCCTGGGTATGGGGGAGGCTTTCAACCGGAAAACAAAACTGTTTCAACCATTTTTGTCTCTGATTGCTTTTTCCATGTTTTGCCAGAAGAGTAACAGTGTACGAGTGTAACAATATACAATACAATACAATATAAAAGTACAAGCTATGACCGGCCATAAATCTAAGTGTGTAAACAGCATAAGCAACTCCAACACATACACAAACACAAGTAGCATAATAGTGATTTTATTTACCCTGGCTAAGGTGCCTGATGGTACCAGGTCGTGTCCTGAGGGATCCTCAGTAGAGAAAGACCTGAACAATCATTTATCAACCAACTGGCAGAGAGGACCCCACACAGGGCCTAACAGCTATAAGCCTAGCGGGTACAAACATCACATCCCTTCAACTTCAAGGTTTTCTTCCCGATGGAATAACGTTAGGTACAGGGTTCGATAATAAGGAGTGCCCGATGGCCCAGGGCCACTAAGAGACTCAGGCCAGTTGATCAGTCAGTAATTGGCCCAAATGGGCCAGTGCCCTGAAAAATATGTTTCTGTTTCTCACCCAGTGATAAGCATGATGTTTTCCTCTCTGCTCTGTCACTGGCCCACATTCATTTCTGTTGTACGTATTCTGACCAATCAGATTTGACGCCATACATGTCACACTGTGAAAAACGAACAGCCTTTTGTCGCTTACAAAACGCTATACCTGTGAAAAAAAACAGAGTGGACATGGCATCCCAGTATCAAATGGATGTGGCGTTTCGAAGGCAAGTGTGTTACTGTGTGTGTGAGAGAGAGACAGAGAGAGAGACACACACACACACACAGAGAGACAGAGAGAGAGAGAGAGAGAGTTGAAAGTTACAAGTCAGTAATACGGGGGCCCCCCAGGGGACCGTCCTGGCTCCCTTCCTGTTCACTCTCTATACATCCGACTTTAGTTACAACTCAGTCATGCCATTTGCAGAAGTTTTCGGATGACTCTGCAATTGTTGGATGTATTAGGGGGGGTCAGGAGGGGGAGTACAGAGGACTGGTTGGTGACTGAGGTGGTTGGTGAAAAACCCAACGTGGAAAAACCCAAAGAGATGGTGGTGAATTTCAGGAGGACTAAGGCACCAATCACCCCCATTTCCATCTGGGGAAATGGGGGGAGTGCACCTGGATAGCAAGCTGGACTGGAGTGGCAACACCGAGGCCAGAGCCGACTCTACTTCCTGAGGAGGCTCAGGTCCTTCAACCATGCTGAATGTGTTCTACCAGTCGGTGGTGGCAAGTGCCCTTTTCTTCGCGGTTGTGCGATGGGGCAGCAGCATAAAAGCCGCAGACACCAACAGGATAGACAAACTGCTGAGGAAGGCGTCCAGGGGACCAGCCTGGTCCCAGTTATGTTATTCTATGTCTCGGCTGGTGTAACAAGAAATTTCCCCCCAGGGACTAATAAAGTACCTACCTACTACTGTAGCAAGGTTGCATGCAGCCACTCAGTCAAGTCTTTTTTTTGCATTCCCTTAAATAGCCAACTTTTATGTCATTGCAGTGGACGCAAGGTACAATGTTTGTACGTAAAAAGTGAGTACCAAACCACATCTGTTGGTTCTCATCCACATCTCATCGTTCTCAGAGCTAGACCAAAAAGACAATGATGTGCACCCCTGACTAGTATGTCACTTCGGACCCAACAGGGGCAGCGTTGTCACTTAGTACCCACTAGGGAAAGCCCACATATCATCAAGCGGGGCCTTATGGGATGCAAAAGTCATCAAGTCAAAATGTTGCCCTCTGGTGGTTGTATTGCAAAGAGTGCAACAGCAAAATAAACTGCACTTCTTAGGGCACCAATTTAACAAGCAACTAACGGTAAGGAGTAAAGGGTCTGCAGTGCTCTGACGATATCTTTGTGACCCTCTCATGATCATGTAAGAGAGAAAAGAACTAAGGAGGGATTTAAAAAAATGATATTACAGCATACATTAAATTAAACATGACAGGGATTCCATTTCCATCTACTGTAAAATAATTTATTCATTCATTTTCCATACCCACTTATTGTTGTTCAGGGTCACAGGGGGGGCGGGAGCCTATCCCAGCATGCATTGGGCTGAAGGAAGGAAAACTAATTACTTTAGAGGTCTTATATTTTAAAAGTGTTATTGCAACTATCTTTATTTTAGGTTATAGTTTCTAATCAGTCATGTTTTCTGGTACAGGTGATGCATCCAGTTGTTCATGAGACGTATTTTGTATTTGTTAATGGGAAAATGAAAATAATTTCTCTGGAATGAATGCAATCAGCAGGTGTGCTAGTGGACAGTTCAAATTTAAACCAACAGCCATATGACAGCATTGAGAAGTACTTTAGTTATCTCTGCCTCTGTAGTTCACTTTCTCCCTCCTTTTCCTACCTCTTCTTTCTACCTCCTTGTACTGCACTGTACACAGACATACAAATACGCACACTCACACATGAGAATATTACATGAGCCATCTGTGGTTGAAATAGAACTGAGCCTATTTAGGTCAATGAACACAGGTTCCTGTAAATTCAGTCCAACATCCATAAACCATATATAGCATGTCACATTAACAGACCAGCAAGCGAATGCATTGATAGCAGGCACACGATGCTTCATGCAACCTCTTTAACCTCTGTATCTAGTCACTGCAGCTCCAATTTTCTAATGGCGTCTCATGCTTCCAATCAAATTACAGAAAGTATGGCAGTTATTTAAGGCAGTCCATCTACATGAGATGGACAGCGCTTAGGTTAGATGGGGTCATCAACAAACAGCAAATCATTTTAAATTGCTTGGTAAAAATGCAGGAGCAATAAACCAACGGAAACCTATTTGCGAAACAATTGCAGGAACACATCAATGCGGTATCAAAGAAAAGAAAGAAAACAAAGCTACAGATTGTGTCCAAACATGTTTGAAAACATTCTTGAAAAGAAAATCCATTTCACACAGGTTTCATACCGTCAGGCTAGAACAGACGTTATCGTTTGCCGTGCTGTAATGAATCTCTTACGGTACATTCAAATGATGAAAGAGGACGATAGTGCAGCATAAAACGCAAACGGTAAAACAGGTCGGTAACCCACGTTTATGAATGGAAAAAACGTGATATCGACCATTAACGCCAACGTGTTTTATGAATCTGAAGCTGACTGGTTCTCTTGACGTCACTATCACTACTGTTATTGCTCTCTCTCCACTTACATGTAAAACCGAGCTGAATACAACAAGTCGAGGCAAGTCCTCTGGGGGTAGTTGAAAGTCATTCTGGGAAATGAAGGAATTCACTAACCACTAACTAAGCAGATGAGGCAGGTTGAGCTAAAGTGGATACAACAAGAAGGTAAATTACAACACTTCATCACAAAATAGCGTTGGAGTGTCCAAGGGTGGAATTTTCCTTTAAAGCTACACTAGGAAATGTTGCAGGTTGGCGGCTCCAAATGGCAGCAAGAGGTAACTGTTTAAAATTGAAGGACTTCAATACCCAGACATCATGTAACGTGAGCTCAGTAAATTGCATGCAGCATGCTCATATTCACCACCGTGGTCCGTCTGTGGTTGCTTTATACCACAGGATACCAAAGGGACAAGAGAGGCAAAAGACCTAAAAGCATGAAGGAAAGACAGAGTGTTTGCTCATGAACTGAACTAGCATGCTTAGAGTGCTGGCCCCATGTCAGCCCATTGAGTTGCTTACAGTCACAAAGCTTGACTAAACCTTGTTTTCTCAACCTAGGCAGACAGAGGGGATACAATCTCTATCTGACTGAGGATGTAATTGATTTTGTCTTTGGCTTCGTTTTTTTTTTACCGGGTGCTGCTGTCAATACCACCTGCCTCTAAAGTAAATTAAGCTTTGTGTGTCTGTGTCTGTGCGTGTACATGCGTGAATGTACACTTTAGTCTGTTACAACTTTCCGCCAAAGCAAACATCTCTCTCTCTCGCCCTATCTCCCTCTTTTCCTTGCACTCTGTTTCTCTCTCCCACACACGGACATGCCGAATGTGGCTTTGTCACAGCTGTCTGGCTTGTTGCACATCACATCTGGTGCCTTTTCCAACCTAGCAGAAATTATTTTCCTTTTGAGCATACATTTTTAGGACTTCTTTTAACTCCTCAGCAGATGGGCAGCTGAAGTCGATTCCTACGTCGCTTTCTCTCTGCCGTGTTCTGCTCTCGTTTTCTCTCCAGTCCGGCCTACCTTTCTTCGTTGTTTTTCCTCTCCTCCATTCACATCTTGCCCTTTCGTTTCCTCTCCTCCCCTCTCCCATCTCCTCCTTTTCTCTCATCTCCTATCTTCTCCTCTCCCTGCTCTTTTCCTTTCTGTCTCATTTTGCCTCATCTCCTCTCGTCTCTTATTCTATCTGAAGTTAGACAGACAGAAAGATAGAAGGCAGTTGCAGTTGCCTCTGCAGTACTGATGCAGACTGGATGGGCATACTTCTGTATGGTCCATCCTTCTATCTATCTGTCTGTCTGTCTGTCTATCTGTCTGTCTATCTGTCTGTCTGTCTTCTGGCTGTCTGTCTTTTGTCTGTCTTCTGTCTTTCTTCTTTGGTGAGAAGAAGACAGGAAGTCTGTATGTCTGAAATGTGAATACTGAGAAAAAAGATAATATGGAGGAACACATTGCAAAAGCACATTCTTTGGTATAAGCACCGTGTCCCTGGGAGCCAAATCAAAATCCATCCACAAGGCTTTGCTCCAATGTACCTCGGAAGTGCACTCAATGGGATATTTTGGCTCTTTTCCTTGATTTATCTTCCCCATATTTCAGGCATCCAGCTGAGCATACAGAACATTACGCTTCCCGCTGTGGTAATATTATTATGTTACATAATTGTTGTTACTGTATTTTGTTTGTCTCCATGTGGGGTCAAATGTTCTGTTTTTGCTATTGCTTTCATAAAATGACAAACAGACTATTCCTCTGTGAGTGGGGCGATATGAATGTGGAAATGGGAAACCCTTTTATCTCAAAGCAGATTGGCTTTGGGATATAATAAAATAGAATAGAATAGAATAAATAGAATATAGTAGAATAAAATAGAATAGAATAGAATAAATAGAATAGAAGATAATAAATATAATAGAATAGAATAAATATAATAGAATAGAATAAATATAATAGTATAGAAGAGAATAAATATAATAGAATAAATAGAAGAAGAGAAGAGAAGAGAAGAATAAATAGAATAGAAGAGAATAGAAGAGAATAAATAGAATAGAATATAATAAATACAATAGAAGAGAATAAATAGAATAGAATAGAAGATAATAAATACAATAGAATAGAATAAATAGAATAGAATAGAAGATAATAAATACAATAGAATAGAAGAGAATAGAAGAGAATAAATAGAATAGAATATAATAAATACAATAGAAGAGAATAAATAGAATAGAATAGAAGATAATAAATACAATAGAATAGAATAAATAGAATAGAATAGAAGATAATAAATACAATAGAATAGAAGAGAATAAATAGAATAGAAGAGAATAAATAGAATAGAAGAGAAGAGAATAAATAGAATAGAATAGAGTTGTTAGCATTTTTTAAAGTGAAAACAACAACAATGACGAGACTCTAAAATCGAACTGATACTGATGAGTTATTAAACAACAGCTCCTGTGATTGTGGCCCACTTTCATGGCGTGCAAACTAACTGACTGGCGGTGGTTTCTCCTCCCACACCGAATCTTATCTGTCACAGCTCCAAAACAGAGTAATTAGTCCTTCCCCCTGTTTAGGGAACCTAGAGAAGTCTAATTAATGGACTTTGTTTACACCCACGCCCCAGCTCCCCGCCGAGATGACTCGATACACAAACTCTTCAAACACAAAAGATGTGAAAAAGCATGAAACCCTTTGACAATGTTAGATCTGAGCAAACTCCGCCTTTAACAACAGTTAGCTAATCAAAATGTGTTGTGCTTCTTTGAAATCAGTTCAAAGATGTACCTCATGGAAGTTTCACTGAGGTGTGCGATTGGACAAAACACTCGCCTCCCTCTTTTCATCCGCTCCTCGTGTTTTTTACGGGCACAAATCAAAGTAGAGGGAACACTGTCAAGAACAAAATCAAAATGTGTTGGTGTTTAAACCCCACAGCATCCCAACAGGGTAGCAGAGCAGCGGTATGAGACAGGTTCAGGAGCAGTATCAGTTTAACTTCAACACCCTTTATCACAATAGGAGAAACAATAGCCTTCCAAACTGGTGTCACAATAACAGCATTTTGTGATACAGAGGTATTGATTGTATTTATCCCAGTTTTTGCTGAACTAGTGCTGCACTTTGTTCTCTCTGTCCAAGGACAGAAATGACAAATTCAAGTGCTGCTCTCTTTTCAGCCATTGGAAGGTACAGGGACCAGGGTCTGTTTTGACCTGGTGTTTAATAGGACTGACTTTACTCTGGTCTCAGTCTTGACTTGGTCTTGACTGGATCTGGTCTTGGAATTGCCTGTTGTCTGCTAGATTAATACAAGATAGATGCAGGATAAATTAATTAAAGGGGATTTCTACAATGGCTGCTATTGTATATGTAATTGATTGTGAGCTTGGAATTATAAGGTTCTATCTGACTGTAATCAACATTGGCGTATCCACATATTCTTTATCTTTGAATGTTACTTTATGCTTTTGTGGTGCTATTTTTGTTTTTTTTAAAGAACCAGTACATAACCAGTACAGTATTGCCAGATGGTACCTCTCTCTCTGCACTCCACCTAGAGAGAACATTATCTTCCCGAGCTCACAAGATGTCATTCATACTAGCATGGTCTATTATTTATTATTTATGTTTATTTCCCACTTAGTCTAAAACCCACAAGAACTGTGCCTCCCAGCATGATACATGACGACGCTAACAACTAGGCTAAATCAAAAGCACCCACATGAATTATACAAAGGGTAACGTTTTTACTCTATAAAACACAATCTGGTTGTGACGGCTAAACCTCAGATTTAATATATTTTACATGTACGTAGCTGAGTCATATTTGCTTTCTTTTACAGCATGATCTGATAATTGCAAAGAGATTATTCTCCATCAAAAAGTCCTACCCTTTCAGAATTAATGTGTACATACCCTTGATTAAATATACTCAAAAAAAGGCCCTGCAGGCTGGATCATTAACTCATTATTGCTTTATTTAAAAAGGCTAAGTGAACAGAATTTAAAGGGAACATCTAATATTGCGCAACCCATGTCTCGATTGTCCGGAGGCTAGAATTATCTTTCTTTGACCTGTCTCCTATACCCACGTCTCGCCTTCATGTTTGAAATCAATTTAACAAGGTAAAATAATTCACTTGGTCAGTCTTTAGGGAAAGAGGAAAGCCCTAATATGTTATGCACTCAACGTAGATAATAATTGCAGACCAATACTCCTAGTCTGAGATCCCTGATAAATACGGGGCCTGGGTTGGTCACAGGAGAGTGCTCCTTGATTTAAGAAGATAAATTATCCACTTAACCTTGCTTGTGGTCCAGCTCTCCGCTTAATCTAGGATCTCGCATAGACTTTATTGTTCGACAACAAAGAAACAATAAGATCAGGCTTTTTCCCCCCAGATCACAGCGTCAGCTGTGCCGCGTCAGGCCTCTTTCTTTTGTCAAGATGAAAGAGGGGAGAGTCTTGATTAAAGTCTCGCTCTTTCTCTTCCTCACTCTCACTTTCTCACCTTTTGTGTGTCTGGTTCTTTCTCTTGCTTCTCTTTCTCTCCTTGAGCACAGAGTCCCTCTCACTTAAACACATGTACACTGAACATATGCCTTTAACCAACATACTCACACACTGAACACACACACACACACACACATACATACAGACACATCGCAGTTAGCCACTTCTAATCCTCAAAGTAGAGAGTCTTGTATCTCTACGCATTTAACAACAGCACAATATGAAACAGCGCCAGCAGACTAGTTGTTTGTCAGTGACAGATATGAATCAATAAGATAAACATACGATAAGATGACTCCTCGATGATAAGATGACACATCAGATAGCCGGGAATGGCACACATAGCCAGAAGACTGTTTTTTAATTGGGATTAATCTAATCATGTCAGGGGATCTTTTAATCTGCGTTTTGAGTGTGTCTGGGTGTGTGTGTGTGTGTGTGTGTGTGTGTGTGTGTGTGTGTGTGTGTGTGTGTGTGTGTGTGTGTGATGTCTATTTCTATACTATCTTACTTTCTATACTAAAGATGAGGAAAACATTCTTCCAGTCCTCACTTCTTTAAGGGTTAGTTTAGGGTAAGGCATGGTGAGGGTTAAGGGTAATATTAGTGGTGAGGCAGTGGAAGGTGTTTTTGTGTAGTTATGTGTTTTGTGTGTGTTTGTGTGTGTGTGTAGGCTCAGATATTACACTTTAGGAATTCAGCAAGTGTTGCAGCCTAGTCTCTTCTTTTTTCTTCAGGCTTTTTATAAGAGCCAAAATTCACGCTTGCATAGCACAATGTAGCCAAATATTGAAAACCTTTGAATTACCGATGTGTATTTAGCTTTAGTTACTCCTACTGTTATAGCTGTCTCCCATGGGCAATCGCTTGAAATCCTGCCAAAGTGGTGGTGGGCAGGAAAATTGTTGTTTTCTCTTAATTTAACACATTTAACTCAAAATCTATAGCCATCAAGGGAGGAAGCATTTGGAAATTTCTGCTGCTTTGTTCCCCTCTAAATCACATCCCTGCCTCTCTGTTAATTGCCACTCCTTATCTCTCTCTCTCTCCCTCCATCTTTACTTTATTCCCTCTCTCTTTCACCCTGTTCATTCCTCCTGTCCTCCCTCCTTCGCGCCTGTGCTTCCCACTCTCCCTCCATGCCTCTTGTGAGTCAACCTGTGACTCCTCTCACTGTAAATGGCATACATCAGACTGTGACAGCAGGGCCATAACACATAAAGACAGTGGGGCTGAACTCTATGAAACTCACTCTGGGGAACACATTACAGCATGGCCAAGCCTCTTTATGCATTCATCCCGGGCAATATTAGCCTGCTATTGGGTTCAGAGGGCCATGGCTTCAGCTGCAAGCGCAATATACACAGCACATAAAACATTTATGCCGTGCCCCAGCTGTCTGCTATTGTTCTTTCCAGTGGTTGAGGGTTGAGAACATACACACTAAAAAAAAAAAAAACAATCCTACACCAGCAAGCGAAAAAAAGTGTCAAGATTTTGGTTGTCTAGCAAATTTCTCTCCGGCCTCGTTGCACGTCGTGACTCCTGTCTGCAGGTATTTTGATTTAGCTGAGAAATGGACTGAGGTCATTAGATTAGAGGCCGAATCCCCTGTTGTACCGTTTTCTCCCCTCCTTTCCTTCTCTCTCTCTTTTCCATCCCTCCCTTCCCCTCTCTGTTGGCCTCTTCCCTCCAATAGCTGTACCACCGCAGTACCATAAGTACATACATGGTAAGCGTGGGTGGCCCCCGGTGGGAACTGTACCCCTACCCTACGCAGAATTACTGCCCCTAGCTGAGTTATGAGACCATTTTGAGCTTTGTAGGACCTGTTGCTATTTTGTTACATTATATACCAGTTACCTTTTTAAATTATTTTTCCTTTTCACTCCTACTCTTGTCCTCCTTCCCACATCAGTACCAGCCACAATGACCACATTAACCCCAGTACATCACCATGTCATCATGTCTACTGTTATTGCTGTACTATGACTTTGTTCCATTAATATCAGTCCACTAGATACAAAGGTACTTGCAGGGGACAATTAACTGACTAGCAATGGTACCAGTGCCTGTTTTTTCCCAATATTGGCATGAAAAAGTTACCATTTTACCGAGGCAGCAGCAGCAGCACACACACATCCCCACACACAGCAGCAAATTGTGAAATATGGCCATGCAGACCTAGGCTGACCTACGGCAAGTTGAGGTCCATCATAGTTTCTAAAGGTTTCTAAAGGTACAAAATGAATCATTTTCACCACTTTGTAACACGGTGGCAGTGCTGCACTTAGATAAGTGTCTGCCTACAGTGCAGGAGACTTGGCTTTGATTCCCAGGGAGGGATGTTTTGCTTGACATTCATTTTTCAGATTCAGGTCTGTTGCGATACATCGTGAAGACAGGGCGCCGCACTAACCAGGCACAGGATAGGTTCATGAGGCCAATTATTTTATCATTTTATGGAACTTATAGAAGGCTATTTATAAAGATCACTTTTGCCCATTTCACTAAACAAGAAAAATCATATACAAAATAAATCAATATGGGAGGATCTTGAAATTGGACGGGGAGGGTTTTTTGTGTGAGTTCAGAAAGCCAGAAATCTAATTGCTGAATGATTGGAATTCATCAATAAACCCAATCAACCCTCTGCAGATATTAATTTCATAGCACAGTCATTTTGTGCTATGATGCAGTCAATATCTTATTTATTTCCCTTTTAAAGCTAACATTATTACAGGCCAATAAAAATGCAAAGTAGATGTTTAGATTTTCTCTAACACTCTATAAATGCTTTTGTGTGTACTTCACTGGAATGTATTTCCCACACTGCCCCGCCACTGATCGCATATCTCTCATGTACTACTTTGTGCACTAACTCTTTCCCACAGCTGTACATCCAGACGACCACACTGACCATCTCCATGAACCTGAGTGCATCGGTGGCCCTGGGGATGCTCTACATGCCCAAGGTCTACGTCATCATCTTCCACCCGGAGCTCAACGTGCAAAAGAGGAAGCGTTCCTTCAAGGCCGTGGTCACGGCTGCCACCATGTCGTCCCGTCTCTCCCACAAGGCCAGCGACAGGCCCAACGGAGAGGCCAAGACAGAGCTTTGTGAGAACGTCGACCCGAACAGTAAGTATTAAAGGAAGCTGACAAACTTTTGCTCAATCTCATTTCAGTCAAATCAAGGAAGTGGGGTTTTCATTAAGAATTTGAAATATAAATGAGACATCTATAACATATGAAATGTAATAATTCTAGTATATTTTCTACTATAATATTATATATGGTGTATTAAATGATCTGTAAAACTGGAACTAAAATCAAGTGAAACATAATGAAGCATGCTATTATTTTACTCATCGGACCATACATTTATTTTACTTCCAGGATTGACTGAATGATGATGTGATTGGCCATTTCAAGGATGATGTGGAGAATGAATATAGCATTATGCACTGCAATACATCCATGGGGCTGCTTTCCTGGACTGGATACAATCCTGGACATACACTGAAAACAGGCTAAATTACTTTGAAATTGAAACTAGAGTTGGCATCAACTTTTTAACTAAACCCGACATGGTGTATGCAATATCTTGAGTAATACCCATACAAAGGATATATTGCATCATGTTGCATTTATCTGATGCAAGCAAGCATGACCTAATGCGGTGTCGCCAATGTTCAGAACAGACTAAAAGATTCACTCCATCTTTTTCTCGGAAAGTGACCCATGGACTCCAGTTGAGGATGGTCTCAAAGAGATGAAAGCCTCTCTTCATTGTACATAGCAATTGAACGATGCCCACCCACAGCCATGTTGTTTTTTCCATTGAGTATGCCCCATTTATGTACACATGCATGACTATTGGCTGGAATAATGTCCTATCAACACTTCCAAATGTAATGGGGGCTGTTTCATATCAAAAGTATTTGAATGAGTTTCAAATACAGCTTGGGAAGCGAAAGACTCAGAGTTTGCGTAGTGTATTAGCTAGCACATTCTTGTCAGAATTCCATGAACTGAAAAATAATGTTTTTATGTGAAAGCTAAAGATAGTATGTTGGAGCAGTGTTTTGATCCAACACCTACTCAGCTGTCACCAAGATCATAATTGAGGTGTGCAGAGATTTATTTTCAGTCACAAGATAGCATATATATATATTATTTTTTAACGAAAATATAGTTTAAAGTTTAAAGAAACACAGAAATAGTGTTGCTGTAATGATTTGAAAACTGCATCACATATTTGCAGAAAATAACTGCCATGACAAATATGAGCTATGTAACTCTGTGATTTGTGATGTGATTTGTGTTGCCACACACAGAGAACAGCTATAGTTAGCTCTGAGATGCTTAACCTATTTTGGTGCTGAGCATTTTCCACGATGGCATAAAAAGCATGCAAAAGCATGATCATATAACTTGTGGTTCTGCTTCGTAGGAAATCTCAACTGTAAAAAAAAATAGCTTCATCCCAAATGCTCCTAGAAATGAAAGTGCACAAATTAAAATTACATGGATATGTCATCAAATTGCCATCTCTCAGTGGGACTCCCTTTGGGGCTCTCAGGGACAACTCACCAAATAATGTTTTTCTCCCCCCTGACAGGCTAATTTCATAATTTATCAGAGGTAAGAGCAAATTAATCTTCTACTTCTCTGTCCTGACCTTGCTCCATTTTCTGGAGGTTTGAGATGGGGAGAGAGGCCAGAGAGAGACAGACAGAGAGAGAGAGAGAGAGAGAGAGAGAGAGAGAGAGAGAGAGATGAGGGGAATACATTTTAGTAGCAGAGAGAAGAAGGGAGTGTGTGGAATGCTAATAGACCTCCACAGCTCTTTATTGCCACCCTTTCAATTGACTCATAACTTTTACATGAGGAGGAAGGGGGGGAGCATAATATGGCAACCTATGTGAGTGACAGATATGCAGTCTTTCTGTAGTGGTCTATGTATGCTGCTGTAGGTTAGACTATCACAGTACAAGTGACCCTAAGACCCCAGGTTTTACTGCTACTACTGTAGTTTCCAGGTCATAAACAACTGTGCATATGGCATGGTGGTGAGCTCCCTACACGAGAGAGAGAGAGAGAGCGAGAGAGCGAACCCTTCAGGTATTCCTCTGTGGATCTCGATAATCATAGCTCATCAATCAAAGCCGTTTGTTCTCGCATGGTGGGGGTTTCCTAGCATGTTATCAACATTGCAGGGACTTTGGGGCCCCAGCCTATATTGCAATTCCCAGTCACGGTCGAGAAGACACAGCAGTAGTGTAGTGTAGCTGTGCTGGCAGACTGCAGCTCAGTCATGACTCTCTGAAGACCACTAGAGCCATCTGTTGGACTGGGCCAATGTAGCTCTCCAGTCGCAGAACTCCCTCAATTTCTCACTTGATTTCTCTCTCTCTCTCTCTCGCTCTCTCTCTCTCTCATCCTCGCCCTCTCACTCAATCTCAGGTTTTCTGGTTTTCTCTCACTCAATTTTGCATTCCTCTCTCTTCTTTTTAATCTCTCTCTCGCTCTCTCCCTTACCCTGTTTGCTCCCCTCACTTGCTGTCACTCTGTCCCTTCCTATCTCTCCTCTCTCCCTCTTTCACGACACTAATAGCCTCCAGTTGCTTCAGATGGCCCCATCTCTTTTTCCTCTGCACTTATGGCCATCCCTCTTTCTCCTTCCTCTTTGCTCGTCTGAGCTGATTCCCAACAACAAAGCCTTACTATCTCGCACAGTTCTTCTGGCCTCAACCTCTCTCCAAAAGCCAAATCTCTCTGATTCCACTCTTATAAGGCTTCCTTTCTCCAAAAGCTGATTCCCTATACAACAAAGGCTTCTATACAGACCTTAAAACTCATATTGCCCTGGCTGCTCTCAAAAAGAATCCAGTACTTCAATATCTCACCCTCACTCTTAGCAAAACCCTTGGTCCTACCTAAATCTACCTATTACATTCACTTGTTGGAGGATTTACCTTTGTAAAACATTCAAATCTTGGTTACTTGCCCTTGACACCTTATTTTGAGGAGACGATGTGGAGATGCCATTCACAAGTGAGCTAGTGAGACATCTTTGACTCAATTCATGTTTTTTTTTCTTCTCTCACACCGCTCTCTTTTTTGTTGCTAAGGTTCTTTGACAGCTGTTAGAGCATAGAGCTTGCAAAAGGATCCCAGGAGGTTATTAATGTGTGTCGTTTGTTGTATTCAATGAATCTGCATCTATTCATCCTAAATTGCTCCAGACAAAAAGTCATGTTTTTGTTCTAAATCTCTTCTAATGCAAATCCCGAGGCTACTCTCAATCACTGTGCGTATGAATGGCTGTCATGAATGTCTAATGTATTATTACCGTCAATCCAGTAAGGCAGGCTCCTTTGCAATAAACCTTGGAAATATACAGCAATGTATAACATACCCTTGATTGTAACTCTGGCAATAGTTGGCCCTGTCAAACCAGTAATTGACTGCTTCCTGTGAAAAAAGCGCCACGACGACAAAGTCAGGGAGGTTCAATGACACTGTCAGCCCTTAATATGCATAATATGTCATTTTCCCTTTTATCTTCCTGGCATGATTGATGATGGGGTTTCTGCTTGAAGCCATCCATCATTGGGTGAACGCAGGGGCCAAGTGGTAGCCAGTAGCCTGAAGGAGGAAGTAGAAGTGCGGGGAGAAGATAGGAAAGCTGGTCACGACTAAATGGAACACCATAGATGACACTTATTCTAAACCCTAACCCTCATCCTAACCTTAACTCTAACCCCAGTTCTTTGCATTTAACATCTTAACTTTCTCTTTAAAGGGGAATTCCACCGAAATTAAGTTTTAGCTTGATATTCTGCAGATGTGGACATGTCCCCATGGAGAAATGATGTCGTTGCAGCATCAAAAGTAACAGGATTCAGTGTGTGGGGGTGGGGGGACACAAATTGAGTAACAGTAACAAAAAAGTTAAAAATGCAGCAATAAAATACACTGTAAACAGAATGTAAACAGTTGTGGCGTTCGATAAGTATATGGTGATGACAGTTCAAACACGTTAGATATACTGTATTGGTTGCAAGTATGGAGGAAGATGAAGGGAGAGTGAATTTACAGCAATATGTATGATGTGCATGCACAATGTGTATCATACTCACAGTAGCAGTTCTGCAGATAGCTATATATGTGTAAGATACATCAAGTGTTGTGGTGTGTAGACTAGCATTATAAAGACATCTCAATCGTAATTCTTAAAAAAATGGAAATTATCTTGTGAAATTTTATGAAAATGTCTACTTTTGCAACAACTTTAAAAGGTGGCCTTTCGGTGGTATTCTCCTTTAACACATGCCCTGCCTTGGTTTCCTCTAAAATGAGACTGCAAACAAATGTTCTTTTTTCCTGCTATAAAAAAAGCTTGACTCATAAATTCTGCGTCTATCTTAAACGTAACCATTAACCTTAACCTAAAATAATAGCCGCAAGGACAGAAGCTGATATTTTGTCCATTTTCACACCCCTTAGGTCCAGCAGCAAAGAAGAAATTTGTGAGCTACAACGACCTTGTGATCTAATGGCATCCCTCCATCAGAAAGAGAGACAGAAAGGGAAACGGAAAAAGAGAGCGATGGTTGGAGATGTCTGGTCTCCTGTCCTTCTGGCTAAAAACAAAAAAAATGGGAAAAAAGAAAAAAGAGAAGGCTGTTTTTTTTTTTGCCCCATGTGCTTCACTGCCCACCACACACTCTTGGATGCGGGTAGCAGCAGCAGCCTGCTAAAGCAAAGCCTTCTGGGACTTCCCTTTGAACAGAGAATTCTGGCACACAAGTATTCACTCAGTCAAAGAGAAGGAAGAAAGAGTAGAGACCAAAAAATAAACAAGAAACTGGGAAAACCGAGACCAAATTCTTTAGAAAATAAAAAAATAAAAACACAAATCAGTTGTTTGTGAGATGATGATGATGATGATGATGATGGTGGTGATAATGATGATGGTGGCGGTGGTGAGAACAAAATGAACATGGAATGCATCAGTGGACATGGTGCGGCCCCTGGGTATTTTTGTGAACAGTAGGCAATGTTCTTGGGGCGTCACGTTGCTCCGAGGCGGGTCTCACTCTGCTGTTGATGTCATATATAGCAGCCGTCTCGGCGTTTCACTGACATGCTGCATTGAGTGCACCGAAAGACGTGACCTTTCTGTTGGGAGCCGCCTCTCGTCTCTTAGTGTACTTCCAAACTGCAAGTTTTCAAACCTTCCTGTCAACCCGTGTGTGGTTCTTTCTGGCATATATGTTGGCCTACTTTGGTTGTTGATTTTTTTTTTTTTTTTTTTAAAGACGATTTTTCTTGCTTCTTGGATGCACATTATTTTTTATTAAAGCCATATTCTTCTCTTTGAGATTTCTAGGACTTTGTTTATGCTGCCACCTGGAATCTGATTTTGTCACTTAAATGGTATGTGGTACAAACCCGTAACTGTATTCCTGAAGTATCTTAGATTAGGAGTGCTGACAATAGACAGGTAGTAGTGAAGTATGGATCCTAGATCATCTCTATTCTCAGAAACTTTCAAAATATGGGCCCTGATCTTTTCATGGCCATCCAAACAGATGAAACAGCCAACAAAACATCAGAGGGGCCATTTTGTTCAGGTTTCTTTGTTTGGGAGCCCAAAAATCATCAGATCAGTCACACGTGGTGGTAAAAATCAGATTCTGCAGTTGGCCTTGTACACAAAGCCAAAAAAAAGGTGTTTTTATGGCATTTTTGTTTGATCTGTTGTTTGTGGTACCATGATGAAAGCATTCCCATTCCAAGATGTGTGTTCCTTCTCCACATACACATACATGACTTCTCCAGTATTTTGTAGGTGTATGATGATGACCCTTAACTGTGTTGTAGCTGACTTAAAGAGAGCCTTGGTCCAGGCTTCACCGGGTTTGTGCTGAATCTCCGGTGATTTCATGGTCTTCTGGTACAACAAAAGGTGTTGATGTTGAGGTTGTCAATGCATGCCTGATATGTTTGATGTTGAAACTGAATCAGAAAAAAAAAAAACGATAATAATGAAATCCTCACAACACAGTTGATTCCACCTGTCTGCTCTGAATTGTACTGTATCTTTTTTTTTTGTTTTTTTTCCCCTGTTTCTTTACCCCTATGTAACGATTGACTTCCTCTGATATTTTCTCACACTGCAGAATATGGCTTTGATTGGTCTTGGAGTTTCTTATCGCCCTGGCAACTATGGGAAATTGAGAAAAAGATAAATATATATTTAAAAACAAAATACTTATAAAAAAGAAAGCATGTATGTTTTCTACTGTTTGTACTAGGTATATTCATGTTGCCCTTGCTGCTTATGTGCCAATGTTGTGGGAGAGATTTACGTTTGGCCACTCATGCAACTATTCTGTGGTGTTGTCCAAGAATGTATCAACATGAAATAAAAACATTTGGTTATTTTTTTTATATTCCCTGAAGAAAAGCAGTTTGGTATGTGTGTCTTACTCCAGAGAACGTAATCACTCAAGGTGCCTTGAGAAATACTTTATTCACTTAATGTGTTGTACAAATGAGGCTCCACCAGAATGTGCACAACCAAATCAGTTTCCTCTGAATATTGGAGAATTTTGCTTGTGTTGAATATCATCAGTTGCTTGCAAAAACTTCCTGTGTCCATTTTCTTTCCTTTTCTTTACTGTAACTGAGATCTGGCATTGTTCATTTTGTGTAGAAAATGTCCACTGACACGAAGCTAAACTATGGAGAATGCCTCTTAAAATAACAAAATTGCATGGGCAATACTCAGAAAATCAATGACTTTATCTCAGTTCCTGAGAAGGAAGCTATAAAAGGACTCCATTGGACACCGACAGTAAAACAAAATCAACAATTCCTGAATGCACAGCACAGATAAGTCTGCAGTGTTTGCCACAACTACGACACTTTTCTAGTCCTTGTACGATTAGAGAAATCGTTATCTGCTACATTGAGATAAGTTACCCATCACTTGAGCGGAGAGGGGTGAAGAAGTCCGTAAAATGAGTGTATCTGTTTTGCCCTTCCCAGTGCCCTCCCACTGGCGATCTGCCAGACACCATGGTTTAGAGGCATCCTTAGCGAGGAGGAGCAAATTATTTCCAACGGCTAGCTCACTGAGAAACATGCCCTCTGAAAACTGCTCCTGGATAGCAGGAATTAATCATCCCCGCTCATAGTTTCACCTTTGTTGTTGATGTGATTCTTGTCCTCCTGATCTAATGATTATTTGCTAACTTTTCAGTGATGCACTGGGCAATGTTCAGGGCAATGAGCTACACCTGAGTCAGTATTTGCAAGTGATTCTTAGGATTTGTTTTAGCTTGCCACTCATGCAACCAGATGAGTAGGGATTAGTGTATTAGGCCTAGTGGTTAGAGACTGTCCCACAACCATAAGCTCACAGGGTCGATCCATGCATCCCGTTGAAGTGTCTTTCAGCAAGGTACTGAACCCCTACCTGCTTATTTGATATATGTCACAAATGTGTGCTAAATGTACTTTATATTTGTTTCCTGTCATGAACATTGTGGCACTCATTGTCCTCTGTGGGAACCCTCGTACCACCTGGTACTCCAAGTAGGATAACAGACACTAAGAAGTATTTACAAATGCTCTTTGACCCAGGTCTGCAATGAACTGGCACAGAATGGTAGAGACTATCAGAAATAAAACTAGGAGTCATAGTCATGTGATTGTGCATGCTGTAGTAGTGTGGAATGGTGTGTTTGGCCTGGACATGCTATCAGTCTCGAGCACATGTCAAGAGCACAGTCATTCCAGCTGAGACTGGGAAATACAGTGGGGTCCAAAAGTCTGAGTCCACTACCAAGAACTGTTTTTCATTTACCAAAAACATTTTTTTTTTTTTACTCAGTTGTTACTTCAAGAATATATTATTTAGAACTGATACAAATCACCATTTTTACATCTATGCTTGTTGAAATTGAAATATATCTGTCAATTTGTTGTCACACCATATATTTCATTCAAATATGAACACATGTATGCTCCTAATACACAGTGTTGGTCTTTTAACGACTAATACCACATATAGACTACATTAATATGGTCCTCTATGCATTATTGTCTCTACTACTAGAGCTTTAACTTTGTAAAAGGACTTTCGTTGAAAAATATGTTTAATAATTAATTCGCTTATTCTTTTAAAATTACATAATCTTGTTTGAGAAATATCATTTGACTAAATATTTGTGTGAGCTTTTGATAAATTATGAAAAAGAGTTCTTGGTAGTGGACTCAGACTATTGGATCTCACTTATTCTTCAGATGAACACAATTTAAACCAAAACATAGGCAGCAGTGGGGTGACAGTACAGCAAGCAGTATTGCATTCCTTCAAAACATGCACATCAAATTAGTTCAAAGTGAACTATCAGACCATTATTTGATATGTTGTTGATTCTTGTATCCACCCAACTCTTACTTTCCATTTGCACAGGATAGAAAACCGTCCAAGATTTTTTGCAGATCCCCTTAATGTAACATAAGTATAAAGTTGTCATCTCACCCACATTTGTCTAGACAGTGATTTTTTTTTCCAACTCCAAAGTTCAAAAACTCTTTTTCTGTTATTATCCTAGCAAAAGACTGCATCTTCCACTGCAGTGGCTATTAAAGTGCTTTCTCAGCATGTTTATACCCGTTAGGATATCAGAGTCCTAATATGACTGCAGGCATCCCATCTTTTCTCCTAGAAACACTAATTGGTTTGGCGGCAACTAATCTAATTGGACACTGAAGGTTAGCTATGTGAATCCACACAGAGCCTGCCCTCCCCAAAAAATGCTCTTATCTGTTGCCCAGAAAGAGACTCGGAGACATCCTGTGGTATCATTATTTCCAGGAGACCCAGTATGAGAGGGGGCATGAAGGAGTGAGGCAGAGATGGAGGGACAGAAGGGATGAGGATGGGGGGGAAAGGAGGAGAAAGGAGGATGTGTAGTGTAAGTGTAAGACAATGGAGAGAGTGATGAGTAAGAAATGTTAACAATGTAAACAGACAGAAATGTAAACATTTGATGAAGGCAGGACCCATGTAAACACAAACACTAAGACTTTGCTTGTAGTAAGAGTGATTGCAGTGGCATATGTGGACTACTTTACAGGCGTTCTAGGGGACAGGAATCAGTGTCGCAATGAGCACATTACAGTCACTGGTAAACCAGATTATTAGGAGAGGTGTCACTTTCGAGAATCTGTTCAATGAATTAATCAAACAGTTGTCTTCATCATATAGGCTACGTTTACATGCTTGGAGTAACCCAGCTGCCATACTTCAGTTAAGGTCTTATTCCTGTTAAGCTGTTTACATGAACCCCTTGATACCCTGGAATTGAGCATCACTGTAGCCACGATTTAAATCGGTCCACTAGCCAGCCAGCTACCTTGTCCCTATTTGACTGGGCAATAGTTGGCTATTTCTAATACAAGGGAAATAAACGATGACCCTATTAATAATAGTGATAGCAAGTGCTGTTCGCCACTGTGTTTTTTATTGACGTCAAAATGTACCTAGAACATTGTGCAGGTGGCGAAAACCAAACCTCAAAGGAGTAAGATGTTGAATCGCTGGCCAGCTCAGGACCTGATCGAAACTCCAAGTTTGATGTATATCAAAGTCTGGTGTATATATATATACATCAAAGTTCATTACATAACAAAGTTCATAATATATATATATATATATATATCAAGGTAATTATATTTATCAAAGTTCAATAAATACTTCCTGGTTGGCCCCCCATAAATATACTATCAAGAAGAATAGATCCACTCTTCTGTATCGCTTCATTCTGGTAGGTTGGCAGTCTTTTCGTATTGTGCATCAATTTGATGGTAGGTGTTAAGTGTCTGATGACTGCCTGATCTGAATTTGGCTCCTAATCCCTGTGGCTTGTACTGAGGGGAAAAAAACAGATAGTAGGTAGAAGAGATGCACTGCTACACAAGGTATCTCAAAGACAGCAAGAGAGACAAAGCCATGCTCTGAATTATTAACTGGCTCATTGCTGTTATTGATTGGCACAGCGTCAGGAGATAGCCTCACACTCTGATAAAAAGACTGCAACCTCACCACTTCTCTCTCTCTCATTCTATCCTTTTCTTCTCTCTTTCTCTTTTATCACTGAATGACTGAGATTCTCTCTCTTACCTTACTCGTTTCTGTTAATGCTGTTGTGTTGTGGGTTAATGTTATTATGCTGTCAGCTTTAGTTTGCGTCGTTAATGTTGTTGTGTTGTGCACCTTAGGGCCACCGTACTTTGCTGTCCCACGCATGATTATCTTCCTTTTCCAACAAGAATAGAGGCCACTTTAATGACAAATATTTCAATATTTGAACATCTAATTCGAGATAAGCCCAACCTCTTGGCAAAGCAATTAAAATGTGTATCTTGAGGAGAAAAGTGGTGGAGCTAAAAAGAAATTGTCAGCGACATCATCACAGGACAAAACACAGGGATTTGACAAAATGACAATAAAAGCCACGTATATGGAACTGAGCTTATTGCTCTACAGTAGGTTATTTGGCTACCCGCGATCAGCGCCTTACACTTGATGAGGTCTTCTCTGCTATCTGCTGAAAGATAGCAGGTGTCAATGGAAACCAATTTGAGGCGTCCAGAGCAAAGCAAGTTATTAACCCGCCTGCCAGGGAATTGTATCTTCCTCTCTCTTCCCATTCTCCATTCTCTATTTAGTGGATAGTGAGTGGGGGTGGCGGGTGGGGAGAGGGAGAGACGCGAGAGCAGGACTGAGAAGCTCTAATAGCAGCTTAAGAAGTAGATTACTCATTTGACATTTTGTCTTTTTAAATGCTAAAGTCAAAGAGCCTGAAACGAAAAATCTCCCAGAGGAGCGAGTGACTGATAGATGAGGGGGAAGTGAGAGAGAGACAGAGAGACACACTGGTGTCCTTCAAACAGCATTGCTAAGTCTCTAACATTTACGTCACACCGGCACTCACATCTCTGTCACTGCACAGCCCCAAAATTCAACTCAGAGAAAGACCATAACAAGAGTTTTGTTCGGAAATGATTTATACATGATATATAAATGATATATACACCTTACCTACCTGGATGACATGACACCTACTTGTACAAAAATACTGGTAGCAAAAAGACTGATAGCAAAACTGATAGCAGTAGATAGGTAACACGTCTTTTGTTTTTTTACAGACCAAATCCTCTGTAACTCTTCAGGAGGTCATTTGACACAGTCCTGCCCAGACAGTTCAAACAGCTGAATATTCATTTTCTTGTTGGGCTTATTAGTGTAATGACTTACAGGTGTATTGTGTGCGTATGAAAATGTCAGACAACCTGCTGCTCAGCTGCTTCTCTCAGGCCATATTGTCTCCATACAACACAATTAGTCAATGTCAGGAGCACAGCAAGCGGGGAGAAAACCTGGTGATGATTCAGGGCCAAAAAGCAGAAAGGTCTTGACTAATAATGTGTGTGAGCTCCTGGTGGTAAAGACGTGTTTATTGTCTTAAGTGCCCAACGATGGCCATGTTAATGTTCAGGCAGGTTTGTCCACCTATGCTGACTGGAAAATGGGCAGGCTAAAATTAGGCTACATAGAGTTTAAAAGTGAGAGTTTAGTAGACGCACATATGGACTTCTCTGGTGCATATGTCTGGTATTTACAGCAGTTTATGCATTGTTTAAAAATGTAATAGGATTTACTGCTTGGTCTAAAACTGGGCAATACGCAGCCAAAAAGATCCTGGGCTACAGCATAGACACACTGTTGAAAAGGTTTTCAGCGCTCAGTGGGAACATTCAGCATTACATATGCAATGTTGTTGCACTTTTATCCATTGATGTTGTTTTGTTGGTTTTTTTTTGCACCTGCAACAAAGCTGGCTCAGGTGTTCAGATTTGGTCCTTTGGCACAATATTGAATGACTGCAGTGTTGAGGTCAGTTCAATTGACATAACAGTAGAATTGACCTATTGCCATATAATTAAGCAACATGTAAACATTGCCAATAATGCAGCTGCAGCCTGCAATGCATAATCTACTCTTCTCAAGTGAAATGTAGCCATACTGCATTAGATTAACTGACTATATGGTCCAGCAAATCCCAGCCACATGGAGGTGGATGGGATTGGGGCCTTGTCGGTTATGGTAGCTGAACTATTGTTTCGATTTGAGGTCAGTTTATTTGATAGATTTGTCCTATTGACATGACAACATGTAAACATTATCATGGGATAATAATGTGACACCTGGTAACATTTCCTAAAGGTACTGTAAGTTATACTATATTAATGCACGGTGAATAACCTCTAATCACCTTTAAAGTATATTTAAATTAAAGTGTTTGTTGCATTTCTTCTCTCTGCTGCAGCTCATAGGGAAGTAGTGAAATCTTAACAAGCATTTTCTTATAGGTGAGTTTATATAGAACCAAACATCTTGCTACTTCCAATGTACAGGCTGATACAGCTATAATTCTTATATCAAACCATGGCACAATCAGTGCTGTCACTTCCATTGTCTTATAAGGCCCCAATAAACCCTAAAACCCAAAAATGAAACCACATCACATTAAGGCACCAAGCAACCCCATTTCTTACCAAGCACTCCACTGTATTTGTTATGAACATTAATATTGACACATTTTCCCATTCTGCTGGCTCCAGCAAACCAATGTTATACATGCCCCACAAACGCTTTTAAATCTTCCAACAGAGCCACAGAACCAGCCAACCCCATTTCGTCCCAAACACTCCATTCTTTTTGTTATTAACATGAATATCGACAGATTCTCTCAGCGCGGTGCATCCAACACGCCGGCGACCGAGGGCCCCTCATCCATTCTCCTATCCTCCCAGTGCACACATCATCTGTTTTGGACTCATGGGCGATACATCACTGTGGCGGGGCAGAGAAAAGCTCTTTAAGTTGCATAAACACAATGTCGCCTGGGCACCCACTGGCTGCCGGTGATGGATGGGGACCGCACAGAGAAACAGAGTGAGTTTCTTCCATGAGGTGATGACGGAGCAAGACCAATTGACTGTCATTGCTATCCACTTCTAACTAGAAAAGCCACTCTGGCCACCGCTAATGCAGGACATTTTTGGCATGAATTGAAATAGTGTTACAGAGGTAGCCCCCTTGCCCTCCATTAGTAGACTGCAGGGGTTTTTTTTCTTAAGAATTCCTCTTCTCAGTTTAGGATTAGTGCAGCGGTAGTGCACCTGGCATGAAAAAAAATGGGTTGGTCAGACAAGTGAGCTTGCTGACATGAAAGGTGCAGGTTTGAAGCCCGCTTGAAGATGCAAGACGATGTCCCTTCGCTGTAGAACTGCAGAAAACGTTGTTAGCTCGTAGTTGTGTCTTTGTGTAATCCTCACACCACCTGCAACAAATCTCCCTATCTGCTGCTGTAAATTACAATGCATTCTACTATCAACTTCCCGGGTTAAATGGCGTCATCCCACAGTACTGCAATTTCATGCAGCCTCCTTGCCAGCTAGCCTTACAGAGAGTTTTTCACACTCAAGGACCCAGTGAATGCAAACACTTATGTAAACATACATAGGTCAGTAACTATGTAGCCCCCTTTTCTCTCCTGCAATTTCCAGAGGATTGTACCATCTGAGGAACTGCAGTTACCATGGCAACACGGGCCAAAAGTGGTTCTACGGTACGTGGTTTTGTAACATATGAGATTCTGGCAAGGTGTCTTTCATGGAAAAACGAGTGCAGCAATTCATGCAACTGACTTGATAATGAAGTGCAGTGGCAGTTCGGGCAGCCGTATTGAGTGTGAACCATGAGTTATGGAAAGGAGAGTTCTGTGAACCTGGAAAAACATTCAGAGTGTTGCTCAAATTATTTATCACCCTAGCTCTGCAAAATGACAAAAACTTTTTTTACTACCTAAATAAAATGTGATTTCTTTCATCTCGTAAAATTTTCAAACCAGGATTACCTTACTTACTACAGTCATCTCTTGTATTGCATGTGTGCATATGTGTGCATGTGTACATGTACATGCTGTCACACAACATAAGCTTTAGTCCTCAGGATGATTTACTGTGTCTCCAACTCTCACATATAGTACTAGATGCTGTGAAAGCCAGCATACCAGCTCCTTTTACTTTGTCCTCATTTCCCCTTTACATCCACTCTACTTTGATGCCCCTAAAAACTTTTGAACCAACTTCAAATACATCCAGAGCCCTCACTCAATTTTTCTTCCCACCTTGGCTCTGATATTCAACGCTGATAAGGGCAAATGGGAAAAAAAGCTTGAACCTTTTTGAAGGGAAAAGGTTTGGAGGGAAAGGTATTTCAGTGATTCAGTACACCATTACTCAAGCAAGAAAAGGGCAAGTTCTACTTTCCCAGCCAACCATTGCAAACAGAAAATCATGGAGTAATGTGAATGTAAAAAAGACATTGCCTGTGTTGGAAGGGGCAGCTAGGACAGCAGTTTTGCATGCTGATACAAGGGGTGTTCCATTACAAATGTCATTTGTATGACCCATAGTGTTCAAGGCCCTGAAAAACGTAAACTTAAAAAGCACAAGGTAAAACATTATTACATTTACATTGCATTTTTAGCTGTGGGTGTAACATAAACTTTAAGTGTGTGTTTGTCTGTGTGGGCTTACGTGTCCTCATACTTTTTTACGTTTGCATGTGCATGTGCTTGTGCATGGGTGCAGGTGTTTGTGTAAAAACTGTGCACTTGTGTTTGTCTGAAAACAAAAAAGTGGGTTTGACTGACATACTCTGAACCCGCCGGGAGCAACAGCTCTGTCTCAGGCAAGGTTTAAGTGACACACTGACTCCACTGACTTCAGCAAGAGCTCAGATGTTTCGCTGTCGCCTGATAAATCTCGGTCCGCTGGGGAAACAACAGCCACCTCAGGCCTGTCAATCCAGCCTATCTAAACACTGCTTATAGTCCTCAAAAAGATATAATGCAGCGGCGTGGAAAAGAGACACGTCAGTGCAGTGTATATATCGGTGGGGGACTCGAAGGAGGAATTCTGTTTGTTTTTATTAAGAGTAGAGTCCTTGTAATTATAGGGGAAATTTGAGAGGAAACATTGTTTTACGCTCAGGGCATTGCAACATGTAAGTGATTGCTTCCCCCAGAAATTATGACAAAGGCAAAAGGAAATAAAGATTGATCACTGATTACTTTTTTTTTTTTTTGACATTTTCTCCTTCCCTGGCCATTTTTCCCAGACCTCCCTTTTTAGATATTAAAAAAAAAAAAAAAAGCTTGATGGAATGATAACTGATAAATGGGTGGAAGTACTGATGGATGGACGGACAATTAATAGATTGAGGAGTTACAATATAAAAGAAGGATTTTCAGACTCAAATCCAAGGCACTCCAATAAATCTGTTAAAATCTGTTCTAATTGGCTAGTCATACTTCAACATTTCAGCCCTCTATCTGTCTTCAAGGATTTCAGACCATTTGAATGCAGCCCATCGCTCTATGTGAATGTTTGGAGGCGCAGCCAAGGTCAGGGTCATGCATTGTTGGCTGAATAGACCTCCGCTCAATTTCTGTCACTCTTGAAAAAACATCGGTGTATGTCATCATGTTTTTCTTCTGAATATCTGAAGTACCGGAGTGACAAGCGATGTGTTTTTGTGTGTGTGGTCAACCAGAAAGAAACATGACATATGCCATTAGACCCGCTCTGATTTCCTGTAGTCTCAGGGTCAGGAAGCATTACTCTGAGTGTTGAGAGCTGCATAGTTTAAGTGTTTGTCACTTGAGTTGTCACACTGAATGGAAAGCATAAAAGGCATGTGTTGAAATCAGTCACATTGCCCAAATAGACTTTTGATGTGGAAAATGCTGAGTACTAAAGTGGGAGAATTTTAATTGAGTGTTCCTTTCCAGCTTGTGCTGCTTATTGTCCTTGACGAGAAGTGATGCATTAAGAGAGGGAAGCCTTCACCTCCGACAACTAAGGTTTAATTCCTAAGTCATGCAAAGAAGTCTCCTGCTGTGAGTTGAGTTTTAATTTCCAACAAAGGCTTTTCTTATTTAACCATGACCATAAATATACTGTAACCTTAACCAAATTGTTTTAGTGCTGTGATAGGTTATGCTGCTGGTCATGAGTAGGTATAGTACAAATCAATGGTGTATAACTTTTTTTTGTAATATACCATATGAACACTGGATGACATGGTACAAGGATATATGGGACCTCATATAAAGTAAAAGTAATAGTGCAATAGTTTCTCAGTCAGACAAACATATATCTTAGTAGATATCTACAGTTGGATTTCAATGTATTTTTTTGCGTCACCTGCTTTAAGAAACACCATAGAAACAATCCAACATGTGGGTATGCCCCATAACCCACCTTTCTGCTGTATAATCTACTTGACTGCATCACTGTAGTTATACCTTAAATAACACACAAACAGATTGTAATTTCTCATTCTTTTTTTAGCAGAGACTAGGGCTGTGGCCCGTGAAATTTTGTAATGACAATTACCTTCTCACAAATAATTGATTGATGATTTAATGATTGAATTGTCTTTTTTCCCCTGAGGAGAGTGAGTAATGAACTGAGCACACAAAATAACACATAAATAGGTCACAGCATTGAAAATAAACAATGTGCTGATCGGAGAAGTTGTATGTGGCTGTGCAATAAGATCCATGTTGTTCACTGTGCTACACTGCAATGATAATGTCAGACCGAGGGGAAAAGAGCATCAGTGAACTTCAAAGTGTTTGCGTGGACTCACTAGAAAGCTCAGACTTGAATCCCTTTTGCCTGCCAAGCAAAGACGCCTGATAGACTGAACAGCCCTACAGCTGATGTCTGCATCCACAGCAATCTAATAACCCAATGTACAAAAGAAATAAAACTCTTCTCATGCCTTGCAGTATTATATAGAATAAAATAATAGGAACTAACTAGTGTGGATACGATGTGCTAAAGGTCAATTATATATAATGAGCTCTGTCCAATAAATCCTTCCTGAAATGCTCTTTTACACACACATTCATCTCTCATCTCTTCTCCTCTTTTTCTTCCAACACACACTCGCAGGATATCTTTGATGGTTCCTTGGCATGGTTTGCCTGGAAAGCCTGTTTAAATATTTCTGACCAGTAGCTGTCGATATCAATGTTATTACCTTTATATTTTCCAGGGAATGCAGAAGCACAATGGATGCTTTCAGTTCATCCACAGGCATATCCTAGAATGAATCTCCAATAACTCTGTGCACCTCATCATACTATAGTTTTGATGGTATGTGAGTAAAGTAAGTAACATGCGGGAAATTAGTTTCCACAGTTTCAGTTCAAGTTAATCTCAACGTCCAGTTACGTCAGCTCACAGCCTTTCTGGTGCTAAAACAGCATGTCAAGTCTCTGAGACCTGAGACCAATTTGCAAAGATATATGCTTTTATTTGAAAGGGAGGAGGAAAAATTCTTGGGGTGAAAACAAAACATGATCACAGATATACAAAACAATGACTGCGGTTGGCCATCACAGTGTTCAGGTACCAGTACAAATATTGCACACATGTATGATTTTGATGTCTACCTTCTCATCATGACCAACAGGCTGAAAAACTGCTCCTCCTTTCTGCCTTCTAACAAACTTTTTAAAGGATGTTAGGTACTTTAGGTCCTTGATTGGCAAGATAATATATATATTACACATGCTGCATGATGAAATTCAGCTGATGATCTTTCTTTGGCTATTGGTTATTTGGTTATTTAATATTTGGACTGGGCAGGTATGTCATCATAACAACTAAAACTGGCACCTGACAAAAGTTGAGAATGCTAAACGAAAAGTGATGTAATCCCTTAGGAACTTGAAAACACTGCTAAATCCAATAGACTGTAGCTAAGAGAGAGTAACAGGATTTCATGCCCTGTGAACAGGTATTTTCTGGGCACTTCCTTTCCTCTGCTTTAGAGGGAACATAGTGCAAGTAGCATCTGTCTGTCAGTTGCAGGCTGTGCTGTGAAGTGATGTGGGCTGATGTAATGCACTGGGACATTGATTCTCTTAGTCCCCTCTCATTCACTCGACAGGGAGGCTCGACAATCTGCTGCCGCTCACCGCACAGCTCTTTCCTATTCCATCAGGTGTGTGTGTTTGTTTGTGTGCGTGTGTGTGTGTGTGTGTGTGCGCGCATGTGTGTCTATGTCTGCCTATGTGTGTGCACTTGTGCTTGTGTCTGCATGTGTTTATGCGTGTTGGAGTGTCTGTGTGTGCACATCTGTGTGAGTGTGTGTATGTGTGTGTGTGTGTGTGTCTTTTCATTCTACTAAGCATGGCTAGCAGAGGAGGTCCGCTGAGCCTCAGGTGTCAAGGACAGATGTAACACCATCGTGACTGGGACTCCAAACATAAATCAGACATTTATCAACGGGACATGTTTTCTTTCTTTTCCCCTGCTGGTCTTTCTTGTCATCTGTTCTTTCTACGGGCTTTTTTTGAATTATGTCATTTACTTTTTATTTCCTGGTTTGTGTGCTCGCTGTCTACGTTTGTTTCATGTTAGTTCCTTCCTTCCTGAATTCATTGATTACTTCCTTCCTTCCCCTATCCACCCCTTCCCTCCTTTCTGTCTTCCTTCTTTCCTTACTTCCTCTGTCCTTTCCTCGTTGCTTCCTGTGCCGATCCATATATCCATCCATCCGTCCATCCGTCCATCCATCCATCCAATCCTGCCTCCCCTGTTTCCTGATAACTCGCCAGCTATCACTTGTCATTGTTTCTGCACCGGTTCTATTTCATTTTCAGTCTCCATTCGGCTCGTGTCGTCTGAGTGTCTCGCAGATAAATTCTGCCACTGGGCGTCAACGTAAAATACGAGGATTCAACAGCCCAAGTGAAGACTGATGACTTGAATGAATGAATCCTAGGAGATTTGCCTTTGCCACTGAACTGCACTGTCTGTGTGTGTGTGTGTGTGTGTGTGTGTGTATCAGTGAGAGACATAAAGAGAGAGCTAGACGACTGTTTTTACTGTTATTTGGGGGAACAGGTGGCCTGAGCAGCTTAGAAGTTTCAAAGCCTTTTTGAGATTCCCAATAGCCAGGGATTTGTGAACCTTGTGAACCTGCTTTGGCAGGCTGCAAGTTTCTGCTGATTTACAGAGACCTGAGAATGAAAGGGATTGATATAGAAATGTAATTCTTCAACCATGGATCAAGGATAATCCAAATGTAGAGAATAACAGTATTTTGGAAATGATACATATTATTTGAAATGTTTTATCACCCAGATGTTTTCTTAAACTAGAAAAACATATAAAAGATATGACATAGATGTTACTATATTTAAATGATGTTGCTCAAATGTAGTAAAAAGAGGACATACAGATAATACAATAAAAAAGAAAATACCATAATACATTATACTAGGGGTGGGCGATTATCGTGTTTATAATCGTAATTGCGATTTAATTATGTAATCGTGGCAAATTTTCAAAATCGTTCATTTCGATTGTTATTTAGGCTACAAGAACGAGGAACGTCTAGAAGCGCCAGTTAGTAAAGAAACCAGTGTGTGTGTGTGTGTGTGTGTGTGCGCGCGCATCAGACGTAATATCACTTTCCCGTGAATGAATGGGCCAAATACTTTCCCCAATGCTGCGTTCATGTACTGTCTCCTTAAAAAATACTACGTGGTATTCAGTCACGTCCCTCCGCCCCGTCCAGTAACGCCGTGTTCAGACAGGTTTGGACCGTTCGTTTTTTGCGAGCCGTGAGCGAATGTGTCAAGCTGGGCAGGAAGTCAGACACAGGAACGGCATAGAGCATCTGGTCAATTTCAAAATAAAACAAAACAAATAAAATAATCGTTCATTAATCGTAATCGAGGTAATAATAATAATGAAATAATCACAATATTGATTTTTAGTCATAACGCCCACCCCTACATTATACACAATACAACTCCCTCTCACTCTTAGATGTCCTAAAAGGTCCATAACACTACAATAGAATGTATTAACTCATTTTATAGTCCAAGAATTTTGCTAAGTTTACAAGTAAGTTTATTTTTTGTACCAGATACTTTACTGTGTTTTTTTGTGTGTTTTTTTTATAGATTTCATGTTTTATTTATACAGTTTCAAGCGATGTAACACACCCTCTCAGTGGAGGTCCCACATGGGCGGCAGTAGATGCGATTGGCAGGACAGGGAGCCCCCACAAAAGCTGCTAACCCCCTGGGGTAACATAATGCTCAGAGACCATAGTTTGCTACATGAAAAGACTGGAATTTGCCAAACTTACTAGGATTTTATATTGGACCCGATTTGATTGTTTGAAAAGGAAGAGATGCCGACTTGATCATTTCGAGATCTACAAAACCACTGGAGAAAAAAAATGTGTGCGTCCAGGGACCTATAGTTTTTCATGTTTTCCTTTATGTGCATCCTGGTAACGTGAATGTGCCTCGAGTTTGACAGTCATAGTAGAGAGGGGAGGACTACAGAAGAGCATTTTTTAGAGGCAAATCTAATTAAGCTATAAGGCAGTTTGCAACTCCACCAATATAAGGCTACGTCTCATGGATCATGTAAAGTTAAGCTATGTGAGAGACTCCATACCATTCAATCAGATGCCAGAAGATGTCAAGGAACGACACGTCTGGACATTAAGTTGGATTGTTCATCCACTCTGTCATTAAATATGGACTGCAGTCGAGTCCTTTTCGAGCAACAACTCAAAAGTGCTTTGGAGTAGAGACTAGGCCTGAATACACTCACTGTCACAGTAACCTCAATTTGGAAACAAATCTACCTCATCAGACTATTTACACATAATGTTACTGAAGTGGGCTACATCCACACCACAATGATCTTTTTCAGATATCTCTCCAGCTTGTTATAGTTGTTATGTACAGTATTTAGACCATGCGTGCAGCCATTTCTCCCCTGGGCCTCCATGGTGGCGCCAGAGGTGGTTCCTACAAGATTTGTGATGCAACTGCAAAGCCCCTATGGATACATTTTCTTGCATTCCTCCCAGAAGCACAGTTCACCAGGTGGAAACAACTTTTCCCTGCTAGGTCCAGATAAGGAACCACACTGAGGCACTCTATGGGTGACAGCAACTGATGTATTTTAGGCCAGCCTTTGATCTCCCACATCCTCATGTTCTGACTGCAAACTAGGGGCTTGACAAGTCAGGCACATATTCCCAGCTGGATAGCTGCAGTGCAGTGCATTGCGGAAAAACAGCGAAATGGGGGGGAGGGGGGGGATAAATAAAGCAAAGCATTTCCCCCTTTGAAATGTCCAAAGATATTTACTCACACTTGTTGTATGGTAGACTTAGAGAGGGCTAGGAATCTCCCTCCCCATCACTCACACATACCTATAGTAGAAGTAGTTGTAGTAAGTTCCCAGAATGTCCCAGCCAAAATTCAGAGTCTCTAATATCAGTCAAAAACAGTCCAGCTAAAGCTAAAATATGCAACTTTTCTGACATAAAATAACTATAAATAAATTGGATTATTAATCCTTTATCGGGGTAGATGCCGTTTCAAGGACAGCAGAGGTGGTGGAGTTGTGTTTATTGTAATATCATATGGGGGAAATGCAACCTCACCTTCAACAGGTAGTATCAGCAAACCCATCTGAATGGTCAAGCCGATAATTCCCAGAAGGTGTTTGTGTATCAATAACCTGATGAAGGCCACATACCGAATTACTAGTTCAATTTTAAAAATTGTAATGGTAGAAATCACCGTTCCCAGCTCAAACGCCATTGGAATTTCTTCATCCATACATCTTCCCAGTGGTTGAACTTGTGCGTGAATACCATTTGAACAGTTTTTTCTACTCTACCAGGTACTTTGATAGGTAATCAATCTTTGTTCACTAGGATTTACCAGTCACTGTAGCCTGTTGACTAAAAAGTTGCCCGGCTTGTCTTCTCAGAATTTATTTTCATCCCTTTTCCATGGTAGAGAAGGTTCCCCATTCAATTTTTTTCTGCAACTGTTGTTACCTTTAGTTTCCATATGAAACGTTCATATATCACAATAGGTGGCAGATGTTTGAAAAATATGTAAAGAATCCATTATTAAAATAGTTTATTAATTAGTTAGTTTCATAATGGAGTGGAGTTGCATTATGCATAACAGTGCAGTAACAAAAATGTGAAAGAGGAAGGAGCAGAATTTCTCATCCAAAACATTAAGAAAAAGGTCACTGGTGATATTTTAATCATGGTGCAGTCTACAGACTCCCTTATTCTACGTAGCAAACGTGTATACATCCCTTCATCTCCCTGAAAGTAGAGGAAAATGTTTTAGGTTACACATTTGTGTTAGAGTTTTGTTGTAACAGAGAGGAGTGGTGGTCAAGGCTGGTAAGAGATAATTCCTATCTACGTTTTAAAAATTAATTAGAGTATGTTCCAAGGGCAATAATGTTTATTTTCCATCTTGTCAGATCTCATTGTGCTGACTGTTCTTGCAGAGATAGGCGCGAAACACCTCCAAGATTGTGGTAATGGTAGCCTAGAGATTAGAGGAATGGGCTTGATCTTGTTGGTTCAGATTTTCGGACCACCTGGGAAAACCTAAGAACAAAGTGAATGAGAATGAGAATGGCTCTCCGCTGCTACAACAACCACCATGTGTGATTTAGGGAGGATTTTGTTAACTTGAAGACGTTGACAGTTAAGCAGTGTTGTGTACTGTGTACATTTGTGGCATGTGTTATCAGACAGAAAGAGAGAGATAGATGACTGTTCTCATTTTGGGTAACAGAAGGAAGAAGAACAGGAATGAAAAACTGAATAAATGCTCAGTCAACCTTTGCTGGATAAATGATCCTTGTCCCTTTTTTATGGAACTGGTTGTTCTTACCAAGGTTGAAGCAGCTACTGGTGCTATGAGAGATAAATCTAGTTATGTTATGTGGATGTGTTACTCAATTAATTCTTGGCCAGGTCTCCATTGTAAAATAGTTTTATTTTTATCTTGAGAGGATGAACCTTAATAAATAAAAGTCAAATGGGGATAGAATTCAGACAGCCACATTTATATATGCTCCATCAAAATGTTTTCTACCCCCACGAAAACATCAGCCATGCAGTCATCCGTTCTTGCAATGTTCACATCTGACAGATGTCGGTACATTCAGGTACTCTCCCTCCTGCAATTTCTCACATGTCTGAGACACACCTTATCTCGATTTCATGTTGACACGCTCTCCCCGTCACTTCATCTGGCTTTTGTGTTAAACCCACAATTATGAGATCCTGGGTGGTAAGTGTGCCATTTTATCTGGCAAAGCCTGCAGTGTGAGGGTAGAGATAGATAGAAACACTCACCTGAGATAAAGGAAAATGCATTGACACACTCCAGTGGGGGTTGGAAGAGGCAGCTTAGGGCTCAGAGAGAGCTGGTGACCTGCAGGGTTTCTCAACCTGATCCGGGTTTCTGAAAATAGAAAATAAATCTATTTGGAATAGGACCATATTTATCCTATTGACTTTGAATGGGACAAGCATGATCTGAAAGCAAAGATGTTCTGGGGGAAGCACAGGCCTGAGCTAGAGTGAATGAGTGGGGAAATCATAGAGCTGGCGTTATTCCTGTTTTAGATTGAATACTTGATTTCTGATGAGCCTCCAAACCCCCCATTTGTTAACCCCATGATATACTACCTACTCTAAACTGCTCTCACCTACCACCTTTTTCCTCCAACATCAAAGTCTACTTTCTATGTAGTATCTGTAATGTAATAACACAAGGGATAGTTACATCAGTTTGTTTAATGGTAGGTGCAAATGACCTCACTACTATGACAGACCATAGTCAGATGGTTTGGCTATGATATTCCTAGCCTCCTCTGTACCACATTTTATAGCATGAAGCAAAAAAAAAAAGGATTATTTCAGATCCACTTCCCACACATAAATTTGTCAGCATGTATACTAGTCTCTTCTGATGCTGTTTGCCATTGATTCTGGCTTAAGATCTGCCTGAGATCCTGATCTAAAGTCGCCTGTCACTTGTGAACTCGTTTCAGTCTGTACTTGTTAGAGCTGCCCTAGTTGTCGGCTAATTCTGATTACATGTAGTTCCTACATACAAGTTGGATGCTTTTCTAATATTATACTGCTACAACTATACTATTGCAGTCAGTCAATTTGACAGAAGACTTAAGGAGGGTGGACTGTCATATGGACTGTCAGAATCCACCACATGCAGTTGCTTGGAGTTTTTGAACATGAGATGCTCGGGTGTGAACTGTCTTCACAGCTAAGCTGCCGATAGGAATGCTGATGTTGTATCACCTTAAATTAATACAAGGTCAGATGAGCAAGCAGGATTTCATCAGTGACGCTAGGTCAGCAGTCTCCTTCCTCCTAAGATGTTTTTCTGAATGCAGACCCTTGAGTCAACCACTACAACTTGGGGCCTTATATGTAAACTACCTAGGAGTGCTGGACCTATATGCATGCAGTATTTTAATCAGAATACTGATTTAGGATAACTGGTCAGAACCATCTACATTTTGGTTTAACAGGCAAACTGGTGTCGGATCAGCACATTTTTCTATTTACATTTTAGGCATTTAGCTGACACTTATAGTTTATCTATAGTCGCAAGTGAAAGACTAAAATAATAAGTACTGCAAGGATCAGAACAACAGCAAGTAAAACATATTTCTGTATTCATAAAAAAAAAACTAAGAGGACATTGCTAGATGGAAACAAGGGTTTAGGGTTTAGTTTGGGTTACAAATCCAGCAATGATTAAGTGATACTTAGTGTAGTGAAGTGTAGCGAAAGTAGCGAATGTATTGATGCTCATAAAACCACTCTAGTCCATGTTCAATTAGTATTTGAGTGTCATGATTTTGTCATTTAAGTCACTTACAATCTTTTTAAAAAATACCATCATTTGTTTTTAATTTTGTGCAATCAATAATATTGTAAGAGTAGCTCTCATTTTTCAAATGGTAGATATAAAAACTCATTTGCAAATAATTATCAGTGCTATTGTCAGGTAAGTTATTAGGTATCAGTCACAGATCAGTATATAATACATTTAATTACATACCGCTTTCCTGTTATTGTCCTAACCTTCTGGAGCTTGTTATATTGTTTTTGTTGTTTTGTACCAAACCGCACAAGTGGTTCTCCAAATAGCACATGCTAAGATTAATGTCATGATACTATTTGACCCACATCTTCTCCTTTATCTAACCCCACTGTAACTCACCTCTTTCCAATATGGACAAAATGCAGGTGTTGGAAATTGTGGGACTTCAGCTCAGCCTCTCGGGTCTGATGGCCCTAGAAGTCATTAAAAAGTGATTATGAGAGAGCCAGCACAATGAACACAAGCCATCTAAAAGCCAGCGAGGAGTGAAATAGACGGCATCTGCTGCTCAGTGCAGAGTCAATGCTTTGTTAGGTTGGTAAGTAAGCCTGTAGTCTGGAACAACACACCAAATAAAATCTGATATGTTACAGTCTCTGCTTGGATGCTGAAATGCCTGTTTTGCAGTTTTACTATTACAGGCTGTACTTTATATGTGTGTGTACAGTTTCCCACAGGGCTGATGAGAATAATGCAGTGTGTTATTTCAAAAGTTTGTATAACAACATACTGAAGTTGGGTGCAGCCAGATTTGAGCATTCACTTTAGTCTGGCTACTCGCTATATCGTTAGCATCGTGAGCCACATTTACATGCACAGAGTAACCCAGCAATTGGCCATATTCTGGTTAAAGTCTTGCTCTTTACATTAACCTTTGATATCATGTGATTGATTATCACTGTTGTGAATGAATAAAACAATTAACAGTAACCAGGCTTCTCACAATGACAGTATGAGCTTACCCGGGTTATTCTAACAGAGGTATGATGTTTACATGTATCAAACCACAACTGGCTAAAGGATGTCCTGGCTAAAGGAATTCCCAGTGCTTGTAAACATAACCATGTGTTTCAACATGCTTCAGATTTTCAACTTGATCTCTCAGAAAATGTTCCTAGGAGTCCAACTACACTTATTACGCATCTATTCCCTTCTTATCTTCTCCCCCAAAACTAGTGACTCAGCATAACCATGGGCATGTTTGATGAATCATTGATTATAATGCATAACATGTTACCAGAACTGGTAGAAAATAAACTTTAAATGATGCTTGACGTAGACGAGGGACAAAAGAGGCATCTGCAGCAATTTGTATACAACAATGCACATTTTTTATTATGGAGGCTAAGTTTGACATAATATTCCCAATATGTCAGCCTCGGTATTTTCACTTGTGTGATGCAAGGCCAAAAGTTTGTCTCCTACAGGACTCACAGCATCAGCCACATACTTGTGGTTATTCTAACAAATGCATATGTCCCGAAGCTAAAAGCACATGGCTCCCACCGTCCTATGTGGGTTTTTATATATATATATACACTTTATCTGACACATGTGTTTACTGTCCCTCAAGGCTATGCCTGCCACAATCAATTAGCTGAGTGATGACAACATGCTGTCACGCTGTCAGGGGAGTTTGAATATCACACAGCTGGAAACCAGTATAGGGTTATTCTGTCTCTCAAGAGAGGGATAGAGGACCATGGCCAACCAGTTGTTCTGCAAATGTAGACATTTCGCTTGCATTTCTGGAGATGCTGTCCTTACCAGGTGTCCGGGGAAAAGACAAAAAAGAAAATGTTGATCTCAGTGGGACTAACCTACATAAATAAATGTTTAATCAAAATAAAGGAAGAAGGAGTTTTATTAGCAACATTGCACACACTATACATGCAGGAGGGAAGTGGCCGCACAACACACACATGCATTTAGAGTGTCCAAGTTGAATGATGATCTGCCTTTATCCCATCCCCGCCGATCTTCCTCCAAACCGGCCAGGGAGCAGAGGGCGCAGACGATAGCCACGCCCGGGGACCAATTCCAGGTGTTTGTCGCCGTCCTCGTCAGGGACAGTCGACTGGATATTGCATGTTTTTAGACAGGGGTTCTTTCCAGGAGGAGACCCAAGTGAACACGGGAAGAACATGCAAACTCCGCACAGAAAGGCCCGTGAGATAACCCACCTGGGCACCCCAGACTCACCAGCGCCCCAGGCGGGGATCGAACCCACGACCTTCTTGCTGTGAGGCAGCAGTGCAAGCACTGCGCCACCGTGCCAAATAGTCAACATATGCATGTGGTGTGTGTATTTCAGTTAGAAATCATTTAATCTTTACACCCACCCACCCCATCCTACACACATACACAGACAAAACAAATATCAAATGAACAGTGAGTCTGGGTCAATTAACAATGAGTCTGAGTCATCACTAACTGATGACAAATGGACAGCAACATAGCCTGGTTGTTAGAAGGACCATTCTATTTAGTGGAAGGCTACAAGGCTGTAAGCTTGTGTTCACTGTTAGTAAAGTGTCCTTGAAGAAGACGGCCAACCTCTGTCTGCTCCAGGGACATTGCCAATGCATAACCCCACACAATTATGTAAGGACGGATTAAAAAAAAAAAAAAAAAGGAAAAATAAATGACTGGAATTATACTTACTTACAAACATCTTGAGACATTTGATTACAAAATAGAATCACCTGCGTATTTTAAATATTAACTGAAGAACTTTCAGGTGGCAACATTTTTCCAAAAGGGATATATGAAACTTTTAAAATTCTCATTCATCGTGTATGCCATATGGTCCGGTCCACATAGCCTCCCCAAGTACAACATATTGAGTTTGAATTTAGATTCTATTGGGATTGGTTTTTTTATCATGTTTAATTCTTCATAAGGTAAGCAATTTTCACTTTCACAAGCTGCACTTCTCTCTCTGATATGTGCTGATAAAGTGCATACAGCCAAACTATCTTGACATGCATGGAGGATCCTATAACAATCTGTGTTGTAATCTAGATACAAAGTAATTTGGCTTGCCTCTTCTGACTCCTTTGACCCCTCAGAGGGGTCAGTCCGGCAATTCTGCATTATTGATTAAACTGCATCCACCTAAACACGGTTAAACTGCCTGCATGTGCCCTTGACTCCATTTCTTTCTTCAAGTGTTTTGCAGCAGGTTTTGCTAATGTGTTTTTCTTTTTTTTTCTTTTTTCAATGGAGCAGGCAGTCAAGCAAACGTATTTCCTTGCAAAAGGTGTTCCGGCCCACCGAGAAGGTTATTTGAAGTGAAAGCATGTAAATGGTCAATAGGAAAAATGCCAATATGTATGATGTGTAAGATCGATTAACTCTAATAGCTGTTGTGGAGTATTACATCTGTGTCACAGTGAAGATCAAAGAAGAAAGGTGAGCCAGAAAACACTTTGTCAGCCAGAAAAACAGGAAACAATCACACACACACAGACAGCAAACATATATTGAATTTTGTACTCTAAAACCAAACTGTAGATACCGTAATTGTTTCAGAATGGTTGTGCACAATTTTGTTAAATGAGTACATATATGTGCTCTGTACGAAAATTGAGAAAACATTTTTTTCCCCCATCAAAAAATTATTATGTGGTGGAGACACTAGACACACGCAGTAGTGTAACATTGAAATAACACCGTGGAAAGTACGGGATGGAAGTCCTGCCAAAATGTTTTCTGCAGTTTTAAGTTTTTCTTCTAATATTATACTTTATGGTATTGTCTCATCATCAATCTACGTTTCAGAATTTGTGCTCATTTCACAAAATTGTTTGAGACGGTTGAAAATACATTCCTGTACAACAAGGAGCTTTTCAAAGGATCAAAAGTCAAGTCAAGTAAAACACAGCAGCACTCAGTGCAGTGCATTGAAGCAGAAGCAATGAGTAGAATCGTACAGAAATCACATAAAATACCCTTTAATACTTCAGCTGAGTTGGTCAGACATAACAAGAGAGTTGACCAGAATTAAAAGCCATGGGAATATGTGTTGCTATCTTTGCAGTCCAAGTCAGTATTTATGATTTTCTTCATTCACTTCTGATGACTGACTTTTTTTAACTTGTTAAATAAATGGTAACTCAATCTCTTAACCAGTTTTTATATGTGGCTACTGGAGTTCTTATATTCAGTTTTATTCACACTGTGATGGGGAGTCCAAATTAGCTGCTGTTACTAGCTGGATAGCCATGCGGCTTAAAGAATTAGCTTCCACTGGACCCTGGGCTACACCCTCCAACTATTTTCCACAGCTGACCAACTAGCCTGCTAGCCCCAGCCCCCAAAAGGTGTCAAACTTACCAGAGCCTCATCAACGCAACCAGCACAAATTTTCCAGGCCCTTGCCAGAAAGTTTTGCTGTTTCATGCCTTTATCCCTCCTGTTTAATTTGCTCCTCCGGTTTTAGTGCTTTTTACTGCCTAGTTTTATTTTGTGTTTTTCTCAATGCTTGACCATCAATCTACTCTTCAAGAAACACTACCCTGACCCTTCCTCTTAGTACTTGCTTATATGCTTATATGCTTCACTTATTTGTCTTAGCTGTTGTTTATTTGCTTCACTTATTTGTCTAATTTGTTTAAATAAAAAGTAGGTAGCTAACTTATTGCACTTTTACCTTAGCACTGGTTCTGCTCTCAGATGCTTGTTTAGGAAGGAACTGCTTATGACTTCTGGTGACTAGTAGTTCTCTTGCCTATGTTGAAGGTGCTTATTCTAAGTCGCTTTGGATAAAAGTGTCTGCTAAATGACTGCAATGTAATGTACTCTCTGATCTGTGAATGCTCTGGTTTTTATCTGGATTGTGATCCTCTGATTTTAATTTGATTTTATCTGTTAACTGCACAGAGTTTTTCCCCTCATCTCTTACCTCCAAACTGCATTGACAATGACAGGTTGAGCCAGAAAATAACTGACTTAGTAGGTCAGATCTCACCAAATTAAAGAGGAGAAACAGCTTTTTCACTCCTTCTCTGCGGCAGTGTCCTCACAACAGGGTCTGCTGAACTGCAGTCTGTTGTCCAGGGGGGAGGACGAAAGGGAAGGCGCTCCTCCCGTCTCTGTCCAACAAAAGAGCCTAACCCTCGAAAATAGGTTACAGGTGTTAGAGAAGCTCTCCTCACCCCACTGCCCCTCCTCAAACCCTACTCCCTGTCATGCCAATAGAGCTCAACAGTGAGGTTCCGAAAGTGAAAATCCCATTCATATTTTGCATAGGGATTTTGATTATTAGCCATAATGCCGTAACCATCCAATGTAGACTCACCACAACACCACACAATGTCATGGAGAAGTACTACACTACCCACAATCCTAAAGTGTAACAGCGACGTCTCTGATTGGTGGAGCTCGCTGTTACCATGGAAATGTTTACCGCACCCACGAACGTCTTGTCAGCTAACGTTAACGTTAGCTACTAACGTAACCTAGCTAGCTGCTTATCCTATGCAGCTGGAACGAATCACTGTACCATGTCGATGACAACACTTTACACTATACTATATGAAACACTATATATACACTCACAAAACAACAATATCAACACTATACTATTGACAAATGTTAAATTCAAGAAGAAGCACGCTAAAGTTTGGAAGTTGTTGGAAAAGTATCATTCGCAATGGTTTATGGGATGAGTAGTTCCTTCACTTCATAAAATAATTATGTACACATAAGTACACATGTATGTACACATACACATTAGGTACATTATTGTACCTTTGCCTTTTCTTCCGTTTCCCTATCTTTGTTTTGCTCAGAATCAAATGTTTTATGGTCACGATTCATCATCTAGCTGGTTGGCTGGGTTCCAGCCTTAAAACTCTTTATAGAAGGATTTTCTGAAATGTCTATGGAGTAAATGAATGGAAATTTACTTCCGGAACCAGAGCCGTAAAAAAAGTGGGCGGTCACTGTTGCGCTCTATGGGCCAGCCATTTAATTGAGCTGAGCCCCGACGCCACCATCCACCACCTCGCCCTTCGATGGAGCCACAGCGCCTCTCCACGACTCAAGCTGCCCGGGAGGGACCCTCTCATCTATCTCCTCCTTGCCCCCCTCTCCCTCTGTGCTTGCTGTGGGCTCATCTATGGTCCGCCACATTGCCCTGCCAAATGCTGAAACCTTCTGTTACCCAGGTGCTCAGGTTCTAGACATTAACTCCACTATCACGCCTCTGCGTCACAACCACCCAGGAGCCTCTACCGTCCTCGTCTATGTTGCATTCAATAACTTCAAGCTCCTGTAATCAGAGGAGCTCAAGGATGACTTTAAATTCCTGATGGAGTCTTTCTTGGACCCCAGTAAACAGTGCATCCTCTCTGGCCCTTTACCCTCTATCTATTTCGGCGATGTGAGGTTTAACAGCATCCATCAACTACACATCTGGCTTCCATGGGCATTCCTTTCATCAACAGCTTCTCATTGTTCTGGAAAAGGCCCTACCTCTTCGGCTAGGATCATCTACATTTAAACGGGTCTGGCATCTACTAGCACAAAACTCTAATGCTGTAATGCTGCTCTAATGATCTAATGCTGAAATCCTGACATTGTGTCCAGTCCATTATAACACTCAGTGTACAACAGTTTCTAAAATTCATGAAATAAGAAATAATTGGCCCCATGTTACTCTCCATCCAGCTGAATTAGGCAGGAATCTTAACAACCTCATTTTCAGACTTCAAATCCTTCCAGCTCTAGACTCTAGGGGGCCCTAGGCAAGATTCCCCTTTCCAGCCCAACTGTAACCCTGTACTTGTTGATAATGTTACCAGTTGCCATGATGTAGGCAGTTGAAATGTGCTGTGTGTACAATTTGGTGGCGGTTGAGTCAACTTTGCAGGAGTAATTAAAAAAGCTATTATTGCAAGGTTGACCTGATGGTGGTGCTATGGAGCACAACCATATGTGGTCTGACATGTATGTGAAGTTTGGTTGGTCTAGCTTTAAATTTATAAAAATGATGCCTCACTTCCTGTTTGCATATCTTCGCCATAAAGACGTGTAATACTACTTAAGAGGAAATGTAAGTTGAAAATACGCTATACAGTATCAAATAAAAATGTAACTCTTGTGTTTTGTTGCTTTGTTTCCCAGCTAAACACATGTTGGACAACAAACTCGCCTGCCGTCTTCAAACCTTTCATGATTTTGTCAAATACCATCAATCAGCAGGTGATTTGACAAAAGGCTGCCTAACAGAGCGTTGACTCTGAGCTGCGACCATTGGGACCCCAACAGGGTCTATCTCTGTCTCTTGTCCTTCAGCTAACCAGCAGGACATCCATCTCAATCATCCTCACTCTCCACCAGTCCACTGGGAATGGCCCCACAGGCCAAGAGACAGAGAAAGTGAGAGAAGAGAAGGGGTTAGCAGGAAGAGAGAGGAAGGAGAATGAGGAACACGAGAGAGCGAAATATGCAAGCAAAAGAGAGGGAAGAGATTGAGAAACAGGACGACAGAGCAGGAGAAAGGAAGAACGAAATAGAGAGAGAGAGAGAGAGAGCATCCATTGCAGGTGATTGGACATCAGTCTTTGTCTGGTAGAATGGGAACCTTGATTTCAGCCCTGCAATGACCAGACCCAGGGGTCACTGTCTCCAATGAGTTTCAGTACACCCCTTTTATTTATTTCTCTCACTCTCTTTGCCACTCGGTTGTCTCTCCTCCCTCACACCCCCTCTATTTCTCTCTTTGCCCCTTGGCTCTCCTTGCTTGTTCCTCTTGTCGTTCTCTTCACAACCCCCTTTAAAGTCTTTCTTTGCTTCTCTCTCTTGTGTTGTCCTCACAACAGTGGCTGTGAACAGCTGATTGTATTCCTAAACATACAACTTTGCCATCTCATCAGAATTAAATACACATGGTGGAGTTGGTGTACATGGTGCTGTGCTGATTTTACCGCTGGTATTAGTGTGTTAGTGTGTGTGATAATATCTGTCCAGCTAACCGTTGTGGTCTTTTATACAATTTGCGTACATGTTTGTTAACTGAGCTGACTCATCTCAAGCTACTCGTAGTTCTTTAGAGTAGATGAAAGGGCAAATACAGATTCCTGTCACAGTAATCTGTATTTGGAAACAAGTCTACCTCATCAGACTGTCCACTTATTACCCTTTCTGTCCAACATAAACACACTCACAGGACCACTTACTCAGACTGCCGGTAAAAAAACTACATATCTTGGTTCCCATTTTGAACAGTGCAAACATGCACAGCAACAGATATAGCTTTGGCAAATTGGGGTTAATGGGATGGGATGGATTGAAGGAATGAGGGAAGCAGGAGGGTGGAAGAGGGAAAAAGAAGACGGTGCAGGGGGAGAGATTCAGCTTTGATGCAGAGAAGGAGGGAAGGATGAGGAAGGAAGAAGAGGCAGGGAGGAAAGGAGAGAATAGATATGGGAAGTTAGTGCAAGGGTGAGAAGAGAGAATGGGTGATCGGTTGGAGGTGTAAGAGAGGAAATGAAGGAATGAGAGGCAGGAAGGGCAGAGACACATAAGTGGTAGGAGGGAGGAAGAGAGAGAATAAGAACAGGAAGTGATTAGGAGAGGAGATGCTGATTGGATAGAGGAAAGGAATGATGGATTAATGGAAGGAGAGGGAGGAATTAGGAAAGCTTTAGGGACAAGAGGGAGGATGGGAGAGATTGACTAGATGAGACGAGAATCAGAAAAAGGGAGTGATGGATGGTGGGAAGGACAGGCAGGGCAGAAGAAGGTGGGAAGAAAGAAAATAAAATGAAAACAGGAAACCGTGAGGAGAAAAAAAAAGGGACAAATACAGGATGGAGAGATGGAGGGAGGGAGGGAAAGAGACCTGAGAGGTTATGGATGTGAAGGAAGAGAGAGCATGAAAAATCGTAGGTGGTGAGAAGTGGAAAAGAGATCAAGGGAGGTCTGATTTTGACACGGAAAGAGGTTAAATGGAAAGTGACCCACAGCTTGGGAGGTTGCTGGAGGGATAAGTGCCACTGTGGAACCAAACAGGCTGTATCGGCCTGGCGTTACACAAAGCAGCTCCAGTGTTTCCCTTGCAATAATGTCGTGACTATAGCTGGAAAAAAACAAAAAACAACTCTACATCAGTTGTTCAACCAAAAACTGCAATGCAGGTAAACCAACAAGCAAATACAAAATAACAGTGGTAACAGAGAGACTGTGAGTCTGCTCCCTCCAAAACTATGAATAGAATAGAATAGAATAGAATAGAATAGAAAAGGTACACTTGATATACAACTGCAAATCAAATCTCTGCGATACACAAGACTCATTTCAGGTTGTAATTTTAACGAAGACTAGCAGCAGTAAATACAGTGATGTCCTGTATCTAGCATACACATAACAGAGTGTAAGCCTCTGTATGAAATACTATCCAATTCAAGTGCAAGCCAGTAAATTACCTTGATTGCAGTGGTCTGTCATGCTGGCAGGCACTGGACTGGCTGGTTTAAGAAAAACTGGACCCAAGAGGAGGCTGCAGGTATTGTCCCTTAGCATCAGTGATACCTGTAACACAAGTAAGTGGCGCTAATGATTGAATTAGTTGATATGTAGGATACATAGCATCAGGACAGACAGCAACCGTTTACGACAGAGCAAGCTTTTTTTGCCCCTACAAACCTTTTTACAGGCATTTTTCAGAATTTATGTCGCTGTTTCATCAAAATCCTTATTTAACAAGAGGCAAATTCTCGCATCAGTGTGAGACACTTTGGTTTAAAATAAGCTGTGTTTATTTTCCGCTCTATTTTTAGTGGCATTTTTTGTCACCAATGTCAAGGGCATTCTATGAATTTCCAGTGGCTCCATGCCGTGTGGATTTTATCGCCCTGTGTATGTGTGGTCAGAGTTCGTGATTGATTTCTCTGATGTTTATAGGTTACACAGCACAATGGTAGTTGAACACATTGACTCGCTATAGGATACACATCATGTGCAGTATTTCTGTTGTATTTAATAGAAGCCCCAGTGTGGGTTGGTGTGTATGGGTGTGCAGGTTGTGTGTGTGTCAGAGACGATGTTGAGGGACGCACATCAATGAATGTGTGGGTGAGTGCAAATTACTGTGTTATTCTATTAGCCGTGGTGTTCTATTTTGTTATCCCTGTGTCCCGTTTTTGTTACTGCACTTAAACCTCTGAATTTCCCTTAAGGGATAATAAAGTCAACCTTTTACCCTGTGCATGTAGAATTACAGAAGATTGAATACACTGCAGAGCCCTAAGACAACCAACTCTGGAACAGCATAGATAGGATCCCTAATACTAGAATGTATTGGCGTATATGAAATAAACGTCCACACATCATAAGTGTAGCTGGCAGCGATTGAATACATTGACTTATGCAGAATGCACACCACATGCCTTGTCACCAATAGCAATTCAATTCATTGACACATGTGGTTAAATACATTGACCCATGTGTGACCCGCAGCACATGGTCCTGTGGAGACTATGTTCCTGTCTGTTGACAGCTTCCCTGTTGCTCAGCAGTCTGTCAGCTCAGAGTTGAAAAAGGCAGGAGGCAGGGAACGGGAAACAACAGCAGGGGAAACAAAAATATTGTGAGTCGATCTTCCTAGATGAGCGGTACGGGTGGATGTGCACCACAAGCTTTCAACCACATTTAGCAGAAATTACACAGACAAATTGACAAGATATGGCAGAAAGATGCAATGTTGCTTTTTGTTTAGCAGTCTGTCGACTCAAAAGCCCAAGGGAGCGAGAGAGAGAAAAAATAAACCAAGAAGTGGTGCAGTGTCACAGTGAAGAAGTAGGCAACTCTAGATCTATAGTGCATTAGTACTGAAGCATCTTCTCAACAATTCCTCCTGAGGATGGAGCAACTCTGCAGCAGAAGGGCAAAGAGCAGGTAAAAAGTGTGATGGATAGCTGCATCTGTAGCTCCACTTACAGATACATTATATATCTAACGATGGTGGATCCACACGACAAGATGTTGATGAAGCCCTGCTGAGTAGGAAAAGCAGATGGGAGAGTCTTTTATATTATCTATTTGCTGTAGTGCCCGTGGCACCAATGTTACACCCCCAAGCCATTGCAGAAGTCTTGATTTTATATTCGCTGCACTGCTGCTGTACTGATACCCCAACTCCTAGAGGAATTGTTTTCAAAGTATCTTAGAGCACAAATGTAAGACAGACGCAGGGTGTGGGGATGACCCATTTCTTAATAGTGCTGAAGTGAAGCTAACACAAGAGGTGCAGGCATTATAAAGACATGTCTTGTTCAATAAATGTCTTATTCCTGGATAGTCTTCATTTTTGCAACAATTCAGGTGGAAAGGGAGACACCGCCACACAGTAAAGCACACAGTTAGTTACATACAACTATATGGCAGTAGACTTTAGCTGAGCTCTTACGGTAAAGGAATGGCTGAGTATGTGCTGACTCAAGGTATGGGAAGAGTATGAAGAAATTCAGAAGACAAGGCAGGGAAATATCTCCTGGAAATATTTACTGAATATGATCATATTTTTTTTTTTGAGTGGAGAGGGATATATATGTATGAATGTATATCTCATGAAGAAATAAATAGATATTTACTGTAAATGCCCACGTATATGATACAAAATGGTGAACTGAGGAGACAGAACATTCTCAGGAGGAAATAGATAAATATTTGCTGATGAACATTTGCTGAATATTAGCAACACTTACAATGGCAGCCGTTTACAGTTAATCGCTGGAGGCATTTTACATTTTGCTTCATCATGTGCCAACCTGCCTCAAGAAGCACCAGGGAGAAAAAGTTTATCCAGCCCAATAACATGCTGATCTGTGCTGCAGTCCAGCTGTGCTGTGCATTTTGGTTGGTTGCATCTGTAGGAGCATATGTTATCCCTGCTGTTTTGGCTTTGGGCATATATGCATATGGTATCAAAATTGGAATGGCCATCTGAGTCTGGCTTCCCTCAAGACTAGTACGGTGTACCTGGAAACACCCTGGACATGTTGCTAGTCCATCACGGGGCGAACACAGATAGACAGATGCCCAGATCTGTCTCAGAGAACTGTCTCTGGTGAAATATTGTGGGTCTAAGCCTATAAATATATGCAGTGAAGTCGGCATAATCTGAGTAGCTTTCCTCAAACATCCAAGAGAGGAGTTTATGTAGGCAAGCACAAGGGGTAGTTCAGATTCTGCAAATGTATAAATGAATAGAAAAGAGAGACAGAGTGAATAGAGAGACAGTCCTTCACACGCAAGGCCAGGGTTCAAGCACCTGCAGCGACAAGCATCCACACTGCTGAAGTGTCCTTGAGCAAGACACTGAATCCTTACAGTCTGTTTTGTAGCTGACTCTGAGCTCTGCCTGCCTGGTGGAGGGTGGCAAGTGAAAAAGAGAATTTCCCCTTTGGGAAGTATCACAAAGAAATCATTCACGCTCATAGCAGCAGTTTTCATTTTCATACCATTTTTAAATGTAGTCTTCGTCTTGGTCTCACAAAAAATGTCCTGCAAATTTCACCTAATTTCAATCATGTCATATTAATTCAATTTAGTAGTTTGCTCACCAGCTAAAACTGTCACAGTTGACAAAAATAGATGTACTGCAGCAGCTCTTTCACTGTGGATTACAAAAACATAGCAGCGCTGCATTAGCCCAGATTGCATTTGCGAAAGCGTTGCACATGTTCACATCTTATAGCCGCTGTCCGATATTTCTGGGAACATGGATGGTCAAGATGGACACACAGGGGTCCAACAGGTGTGATTCAAACCTGATGATTTCTCTTGGGCATTTTCTAACACAAGATAACAAACACAAACACAAACACACTGAAGAGCCAGACTGTTTCCACCAACTTCTTCCTCCTCCTTCTCCTCTTTTGCTCTTCTTTGGTTTTCCATGCTTTTCCTCTAAAGTGACTGACTGTGTGTGTGTGTGTGTGTGTGTGTGTGTGTATGTGTGTGTGTGTGTGTGTGTGTGTGTGTGTGGGTGGAGGAGATGAGTTGTTTGTGCCATGCTCCTTTAAATCAAAGGCGAGGGGAAGGCTGTGCTTTAATCATATTTCACGCCGACCTCACTTATCTTCCTTGCCCGTTGTTTAAGGCCTGTCAGTGCAGATATATCGGCCTCGACTTGACTGCTACAGTATGGGTAGTTCAGAGGCTACACACACCCACAGACAAACACAAAGACGTGCAGACAGATATACACAGGAAAGAGCACGTATACACGCGTTCTACACTTATGCACACACACACACACACACACACACACACACACACACACACACACACAGAGTCCAAGTACAAAATGGCTGACAAGAAGCCTGTTGGGACAAGATGTAAAGAATTTAGAATGTGTTAACATTTTCTTTGGAAATGCCAAGCGCTAACATTTTTCACATTTCCGAAGCGAGCTGGCAGTCAAACCTACTCAAGTGTTTAATTAGTTTTTGTGACAGAATACAGCAAAGAAGCACAAGAAAAGGGGAAGCGGCAGCCTGAAGGTTAGAGCGGCGGGCTTGTGACCTGAAGGTTGCCGATAAGACGTAAACAACTAACCGCTTCTAAGCAGGGAACTCAAATCCTAGCTTCCCCCCGCGGTGTGAGTGTGATGAGGGCGTTGTTGTCCCAAAACAGAGAACAAGTGAGGTTAGAAAGCCATGACATCTCATGACCTGGTGAAGTCATTGGTATCGATCATCAACCCTATCAACACTCCGCAGATATATTGGCTTATAGATGTATTATCTACGGGGCAGTAAATAACATACTTATTTTTTTACACACTCCGGAGCAGCAGGTAAATCTCTTGGTCACCAAAGCTTCAATAATGATACGAGACTTCTCTAGTCACACATGAACAGTGGTGTTTTCTGTTGGATGTTTGTGGCTTTACACATACACAAAGGTATGCCTTCGACTGTGTTCATGTGTATATATATATATATATATATTATGTGACAAGCTGAGTGGAATGAGGAGACAAGATCGGTTGTCAGTCAGTTGAAGTGTGCCTTTTTATGTGGAAGTGAGGGAGGAGAGAGTGAGTGGGGATGACAGTCCGGCCCCAGTGCGGGTGGAGTGCCGGTACGGGGAGGATGGGGTCCGGGGGAACGTGGGAGGGCAGAGTGTGTGTGTGTGTGTGTGTGTGTGTGTGTGTATGGGTGTCACCTAATGTCTGTTCCGCTCCATTTGTTCACTTCCAAGAGGATGATTCATCATATAACTAACATGTTCTACCCTCCATAGATGACAGCGGCTAAAATGACCGGAGAGAAGCCATATCTAATAGAGGTACTGCATCTCCCAATGCACACACACACACACACACACACACACACACACACACAAAGGGGTAAACAGACACATGCACACACACACACACACACACACACACACACACACACACTGACTATACTGATATGTACAAAGGTGCAAACACAAACACACACACAAATATCACCCTCAAACCCCAACAGGTGAAATACTACAAGTAAACAAACACTGCCATCAATTCTTTAAGACACGTATGCTGGAGAAAAATAATGCTTGAACCTTTGCGATGCTGACATCGACATAGCTGGGAGAAGTATGCAATCTTTCTCCATCTGAAAAGCCGCAGGATTGTTGTAGATGGTTGTATTTTGGGAAACAGCATCAGTCTTAAAAAACAAAACGCTCTTAAATCATGTTCTACACAGATAACATGTTTGTTTGCCAATTAAGGCACCATTTATCTGCTTATATTGTGGCCAAATTTACCCAAGCAGATTAAGTTAGTATCACTTAAACCTGTATTTGTTTAATTTATGATTGGATGTTTGCCTCTCTCTTTACAGTAATAACCATTGTAGAAGCCCACTTTATCCTGCATCTATCTTGTCTTAGTACTGAAAACAATTCTTTCTTGAATGTTACACAATAGAGACACATTAAGTGGCTGTCAACTCCTTAGTTACCAGACCATGTCTTGTATTTTCTGAGGACTACATAGGCAACAAAACGTGAATTTTTCCTCATGACAGCAGTAGTTCAGCAAGCGTGCAGCAAAACATGAGGGCCTCTACAATGCTACATCTGTAGTATATAGTAGGGGTAATAATAGCACCTCAACATATGCAGCAATGTTCTGTAGCTGAATAAATAAGTGCAAGTAGGTATTCTTGAGAATGTTTGACTGTGATTTCTATTCAAGTCAGCCATCCAGTAACATGTGCAATTTTTATCCAAAGTGCCTCACAGTATGAGTACGTATAATTGGAGGCCCAAGGGCAGCATTAGTCCTGTACACCACCCATTGAGCTATACAGGATCAAGGTAATGTTATTCATAAAACTTTACCACTATAGCTTAACATAAAGCCCTGTGATAAAATGCTACAGTGTGTGTGTGTGTTCAACCTCGACACAAAAGCACAACTCTTAACACCCCACACACACACACACACCTCCATTCCACTCTTACATTCTTGCTGTATTGCACATATCCTGTTATTATTATTGTATTGTATACATACCAATTCTACTGTCACTTTATATTGCATATACACTGATACTACCTCGCCACTATATTGAGTGAGACGCTTTTTATCTTGACACTTTGTGTGACACTTTTATTCTATTTTTATGTGTGACTTTATATTGTTACCTTTATTCTTATGTTGCTGAGAGGAGAGTCGAAGCATTTCACTGCCAGCAACCAATACTGTGTGTACTGTTACTGTGCGTTTGATAAATAAAGCAGGTGAGGGACATTACTGCGGGTAATGCAGATAATGATGGCACACTTTTGGCTCATCCACAGTGGCATAGCCTAGAATTGTGAAATGTGAAATGGGTTAACTTTCTCCATAAACAAATCATTTACTCACTTGTAAGTGATTACTTTTTGAGTGTGAGGACATGGGGCGTGGAGAGGACAAAACGCAACATCTCTCTGATTGTTAACAACGATGGCTGGATGTTGAGCCAGACAGAAATACAAGTCACATAAATATTGATTATTTTGCTTGTGTACAGCAGAGGCCATGCCCTGCTAGAGAGAGGGAAATTTATTAATGGAGATATATGGGATCAGTACAGTTTAAAGAACAGAAAAGCCACTGCAGAACTGGATCGATGGTCCTGGAACGGGGTCAGTAAAAGGGAAAGGGAAAATGGCTTGAAACATATCCTGTGTTGGAATGGATGCTGAGGGAAATGGGTTTGTAATATATTCACTGAAGTTCTTGACAGCCCTAGGGTGGCGGCCGATCACACTTCCACGAAAGATTTTGAATGATAGGACGAGTTCCATTTCAAAATGACATATCCACCGGTTCAGGGAATCTGCAGGTTTCAGAAAGCCAAGACATTTTAAGACCTTTTTTAATGCTACTTGGAATCGAAGACCAAATAAAAACCAAAGACTTTGTTGAGACTTTGTAAGGATGCACAGATTTCCTGCATGTAAAAAACATATCAGAATAGAATAGAATAGAATAGAATAGAATAGAATAGAATAGAATAGAACAGTGTGAAACAGTGTTGGAAAGCATTGGCCCATGTATCCAAATGGACCCATTTTCTTGTTTTTTAGTAGACGTACTGTTTATCTTATGGAGCTCTTTAAGGGATGTGGGGTAGAAAATACATACGTGTTACCACTACAACCCTGACCACACTCAAAGGTGTGTGTGTGTGTGTGTGTGTGTGTGTGTGTGTGTGTGTGTGTGTGTGTGTGTGTGTGTGCGTGTGTGTGTGTGCGTGCGTGCGGGTGTGTGTGTGTGTGTGTGTATGTGACTGTGACAGAATCCCAGCTGTCAGGGCCTGAGAAACAGATGGGTCCAGTCAACTAGTGTACAACAGAGCTTGCTAACACACAAACATAACACGGTACAACCAGGAGCCCCATGGGTCCTGTTGCTACCTACATCTGTAGTGTCACATGGATTAGTCAGGAAAATAGATTTTTCCAATATGTTACACAGAAAAATACTTTTCAATATGAGCCTAGACAGCTTATTAGGGTGACTGATATCCACAGATGACTTAAATTGATCAGAATTTTTCTTTTTCATTCATTTCAACATTTTTTCAATATATATGTTTCAATACATTTTATTTTTCAATATAGGAAAAAAAGTTGACATAGTTCATTTCACATTTTCAATACCACCACTGATTCCAATACTTCATATTTGATTCCAGGCCTATAACAACAACAATACCTTTTGCTGGTGAAAGAAGCACATTTCATTACTAAAATCTAAAATCTGTGCTGTAACATCATTTTCTAATAACCCTATATTTGAGGTATATTTGAAAATACATATTTAAATATGAGGCTCAATGGAAACTTGGGTCTACAGAAAAATTGCACAGCTAAAGGTTTTCAATTTTTTTAAAATTCATTACATGCTTTTGTTGGTTAATGAATCTCCTATAATCCACCAGCAGATTAAATTAAAAATGATTTACTCCACTGGTCAAAAAGTCCTTTAGGAATCCAATTGGAATTGACCGTGAGTTATTTGGGTTTCAACTTCTATTTTTGAAGCAGTCCTTTTGACCATTGCATTAATATAGTCTCTGCGGCCGTTTTACATCGAACAAACTGTAATTTTCTCCGCTACGCTGCTGAATTGGCTAATGCTAATTACTGGAAGAGCCGATGAGCACAGAGAAAATAAAAAGAGGGGAGGGCACATCGGAGCTCTGCTACACAGTGTGTGAGCCAGTCAGACGTTCAGGCCAAAATTCACTAAAGGTTTGTGCAGGGGAAGAGCGTGGGCTATATCGACACAATCACTACATGGGAAAGTCATGCTATTCTCTAAACACATTGCCACTCAGAATGGCTTCATCACCAACAAATCAAGCAAGCAAGGGAGAGGCCATTCAGTCCTAGAATCTGAGATATGTGAGAGCTCCAATTATAAAGGTCGCTTTAGGGTACAACATTGCCAGTCTTGGAGAATTATTGCTGAAGTTGAAGCATGCAATTTGCGATTGTAGTTGATGATGAAGGGGGCTATTTTTGGACTTTCTTAAGTGAAAATACAAGCGCCTTATCAATCTAGTTCGTGACATGGGGCTGTGCCAGAGAAGACTGGCCCCTCCCCCTTCATTGAGCCGCTGTACATTTGCTCCATTCACCCCGATGAAGTTTTGGAGTCGGGTAGTTTTATTTCCGAATCGAAACTTATGAGCCGAAAGCACACAGCTCTGAAACAGCAATGAGCAAGCTAGTGCTTCGGTTATCACTACAGAAAAATATAGAGTATTGAAGCCTTCAAAAATACAAATAGCTGCTGGGAGCCGCCAAACAACTAAATTACATAAAGTTAAATAGTGCAGGTTTAATTAAAATACATTTCTTAGTCAATAAGACAAAAACTTTGTGTGTCAGTTTCTTGAGCATAGTGCAATCTTAAGCTTCTTTCAGACATGCACTTCGGATATTTTCCAGAGAATCAGGTCCGCACTTTAACCGGAGTCCTTCCACACATATAGCATACCACCGGAGAATGTCCGTTTCTGATGCGTTCACAACAACAGAAAACAACAGAAAATCAACAACAGAAAATCCAATTCATCTTTCCAATTCCCAGACATTTTCTCTGGCATCTGTGTTGTTGTCTTCTTTGTCTGAGCCTTCTTCCTCACCCTTAGATGTTTGTATTTTGTAGTTTGCATGATAAATACGTCATCAACACAACCACTCGCTCATAGAGAATAATGCGGAGAATCTTCTGCTCCATTCACACTTGGGCTCACTCGGCGATAAAAACGGATTTTAGGGTGCTGAATCGGACATTTGCGTTCACACATAACCCCTCCAAGTAATGTCTAGATAAGTTTAGTTGCACTGCATGTGTGGAAGGGGCTTGAGTGAATCTGGACATTAGTGTCTTGCTCAGGAATATATGACTCTTACCAGACACATATTGGCTGTTGAAGGCAAGACTTTTCATTTATAGGACAGTCTCTCTAACCAACAGGCCGCCTTGCTGCTCAAAGTTTTTGTTCCCCAGGTGGGCATACTATAAATTGTTCTTACTGTTCTACAAACATTTTCAAATGGTCGCGGTGGGTTAGCAGTCCATCACAGCCCCTCTCCTCAACCACCCAACCATCTCTTCTTCATGACTTATGGAATAGGGTGGTCAGTGGTATTTCCTGTGCTGCTAGTAACGGTAGTGAAAGCCATTTGTCACTACAAGTTCACCTTAGCCGGAGAAAAGGATGTCAAGACATAAATGATTGCCACCTTGATCCCAGCTGGCCACCAATCATTTCTCACCACTTTTCAAAAACCGTGGCACAGACATGCCACCGAAATCTATACATTTAAAATGAAACAGTCATTGTTCCCTGAGATTAATACGTCTCGCCAGTAGTAATACAGGAAAGCTTGATGTACCTGTCAAAACTAGGCAGAAAAATAAACAACAGAGAGAAGAAACACAAGTTTGAAATTATCTCTGACTGCAGCAAAGTGGACAAGCTTTGTTCAACTGCCTCTGGGTCCAATCTCTGTAATAGTACGTGTAGAGTAAAATTCATCCCCATTCTGAGTGTTTATAACTCCAGTGTTCAGAAGCATAACCCATGTAGGGTATTTAGGATATATTTAATTTATTTACTCCAGGAAGTTTTGAGCACTACAATTGTGATAAGCATTGGTAAGGTTGTACAAGGTTAATAAGCACAGGTTGCACCATGTGCTTATTTAAGAAGCACTGGAATTCAATATAATTAACTCAAGTCATCACGACCTGAACTCAATTAACAATCAAAAACAATTAATTAACAACAATTCTCACGGTTCAAACACTAAGAAGCAAAATTGTTTACACACCAATCAGAAACTCAGGATGAATGAAAAGGGCCACAGGTCTGACCACCAGACCCCAGGTGGTCAGGGTGGGTAGACACATCTCCAACCCCCTCACCCTGAACACAGGATCCCCCCAGGGTTGCGTCCTCAGCCCCCTACTGTACTCCCTGTACACACATGACTGTGTGGCCAGGTACAGCTCCAACTCCATCGTGAAGTTTGCTGATGACACAGTGGTGGTGGGCCTGATCTCCGACAATGACGAGAAGGCCTACCTGGAGGAAGTTGCTGATCTGTCACTCTGGTGCCAGGACAACAGCCTCCTCTTGAATGTCACCAAAACTAAGGAGCTGATTGTGGACTTTAGGAGGGCACAACAACAGAGGACGTACTCACCATTGGGGATTAATGGGACTACTGTGGAGAGGGTGAGCAGGTATAAATACCTGGGAGTCCACATCTCCGAGGATCTCACATGGACAACACACACAGACACTCTGGTGAGGAAGGCGAGGCAGCGCCTTTACCACCTCAGGCAACTGAGGAAATTCAAGGTCTCCCGGAGGATCCTTCTGTCCTTCTACTCTGGAGCTGTAGAGAGCATCCTGACTGAGCGCATCACTGCCTGGTTTGGCAACAGCTCCGCTCAGGACAGGAAGGCTCTGCAGAGAGTAGTGCGTTCGGCTGAACGTTCTATTGGAACTACACTCCCCACCCTGCAGGACTTATACACCAGGAGGTGCAGAACCAGAGCCTGCAGGATCATGAAGGATCCTCACCACCCCAACAACGGACTGTTTCAGCTGCTGCGGTCTGGCAAGCGCCTCCGTAGTCACGCTGCTAAAACAGAGAGACTAAGACGGAGTATCTTTCCGCAGGCCATCAGGACTGTGAACTCCGACCTCACCAGGGCCCCCACCTAGACCTACACACTGCCCCTCTTATACACACACACACACACACACACACACACACACACACACACACTTAGGTTAACGAATTCACATAGTTCACAGCGCATTACATTCACACATTTCCCCCATCTACCTCTTATTTTATATTTTACACTTCATATTTTATATTTTATTAAGTGCTCTTATTGTACATATTGTGTGTTGCTTTATATAAGAGCTCTACTGTAATTATTGTATTTTTATATTTCTTTCGCACTGTAAATATTGTGCTGGTATTTTTTACTGTTAAATATTTTGTACCATGCCCTTTTGCACATTCCCGTGAGCATTGCCACTTTGCATTTCACTGCATGTATATGTATGTGACGAGTAAAACTCTTGAACTTGAACTTGAGGTGGTGTTCATGCTTTGGAACAATGGATCCAGAAAGAGCTGAAGTAAGAAGAAGAGTATAACTGAGAGGAGGTGGAAGAGGAAGGGCAAGGAGAACATTTGTATCTGATGAGATCCGTGCTACTGTAGTTGACCATGTACATGGAATGACAATGAGGGAAGCAGTTCAAAGCAGGGCAGCCAAATTTGGTAGCATCTCTAATCCGGACCTTCACAGAAGAAAACAGGTAATTTACCATCTAGGCTACTGTAACATTGTGATTGCTGTACTCTGCTCTCTTACCTGCTGTTTGCTTTACTGTAACACTGTGTGAAGCTGAGTGAGGAAATTTTACTGTACCGTATCAGATGAATTTAGGAGTTGTATTCATATTTGGTAAAAAATGGATGACGGTAGCCCAACGGTGCTTGCAGAACTGAGAGATGACAAGCTGGAGCTGGAGACAGACCTGTTTTCAGAAGAGCAAGAAACTGCAATTGTCAACATGATCACAGCCAACAATGTTATTACTCTAATTTGCGAAACATTCAGACCAGAATAACTGAAGACGAGGGTATATTTCAACGACTGACCGCATCCTTCGACGCCTCTAGGACCACCACCTGGACCAACATCTGGAAGTAAATCTATATGATGGCCTACTTTTACTAATGTGGTTGTAATATTGTCTTATACATGTTGTTATTCATAAGACATCCCTCTTTTACTTCCGTAAAAGTATTAGCCTTTAATTGAATCATATTTTAATCAATGAGACAAGGAAATAGTACTGTTTGATTGTATTTCTCTACATCTGTTTGTCTACGGTGTGTGTGTGTGCGGTATGTACGTGTGTGTGTGTGTGTGTGTGTGTGTGTGTGTTATGCGTCTGTTCCTGTGTGTTTGCAGCTGTGTGTGTGTGTGTGTGTGTGTGTGTGTGTGTGTGTGTGTGTGTGTGTGTGTGTGTGTGTGTGTGCGCGCGTGCGTGTCACTATAATCCTTCATTGTCATTCATGGTCATTGTCATCACTCGGCATGGAAGCCTTTCTAAATTGATTTGTTGTACCAATCCCACCAGAACATAATTGACCATCAGACGCCTGGAAAAGCCTCAGACGAAATCTCCTGAAAACATCTGTGGCTGGAGCTGCAGTTCAATAGCAGTCTGAAAGATCAGGCTCTGGTGTTGGCCATACTATTGTACGAGATAAGGGTGGAAACAAGTCCTGTTTTCAAAGGGACTCATTCAAGTTCAATAATTTGAACTTTATGGTATCAGTCATTTTGTGAGGGTAGGTGTCAGTTTTGCCCAAATGGCTGCTATATCATTTTGGAATGAAACTCTTCACTGCTGGTGTTTTTTTGTGATGCTGAGGTGTTTTTTTGTGATGATGTATAATTTTCTTAAATGTAATAACACTCAGAGGAATGTGTATGAATTGTTTTGGATATGCATTAACAGTTCTAATGCTAAACTGTCTATGGAAGACATAGTATTCGAACATGACCCAGACCCAGTATGCAAAGGCAAAACATGAATAGTATTACCCTTTAAATTTTGTGTCTCACAGTTTTATTTTTATTTTTTTGTTTCTTTCTCGCATTAATCAGACTTCTACTTTCTAAATCTTGATCTCCATCTAAATGTTGGGAACGCTATATCAGTTTCAGATAGTACTGTGGCGAAGCCCAGACTTGTCCCAGCTCATGAAGCACAGCTCAAGCAATCAAATAATTACATCTCACTTCCCTCAGAGCATTTATATTACTGTAACTATGTCTAATCTCTTACTATCAGTTTACACAGTTTGTGTTTTTTATGTCGCATTTTCCTGCGTGGGGAAAACACTTTGATTTCATCCGACGTGCGCACACAGCATTTGATATTCAGAACCCAACGGAACATTTCACTTCAAAGCACGAGCTGAACTGAGGAGGCGCATGAAAATAAGGACCCCAGGAAGAATAGCTGTCACCTCCGTGCCAGCTAATGGAGATCTGAATAAACTCCAACAGCAGGATGGCAGAGGCCATAACCAACAGGATTCAAGATGTCTGTTGAAACTTTATGTTCATTGTTTTTTTCAATGATCAAGCTGTAATCTTTTCATCACGGGACAGGCACGCTAACTACTAGGCCACCCTTCTGCCTTGATATAAATCTGAAAACGTTTGAAAGTCTGTGCTAGGGCGTCTTTCACAGTGAGTCAGTGCTTTTCATCAGAAACAATAACAAAATACAGCTTGTAAACAAAAAGAGGCTTATGGTGGCTATTATTTTATTTTAGAAATCGGCACAGAGCTTAATTGAGCCTTGGTTGTTGTATATTTGCTTGTTTATGTGTGAAAACCTAAAGTTAATCAGAGTGGAAATAGAAACATACAACAATACAAAGTATTTACACTGAATGTCACATACTAATACATTTGATACAGCTTCTGTGCACTCCAGTCCATAAATGTCACATCTTGGCATCTCTGGTATATTGGAAAATTCAGAATTTCCCAGTCCTACTGCACATACCACTTTTATCCATCATACAATATTTCCAACAGCACTTGAAGGCAGCAGTATCAAAGAGGCACATGTACTGTAAGCAACCTGTGACTGTCACATTTTAACTTCAGCTATTACAGCTACAAAATAAATGCAGGTATTTCCTGAGCGAAACAAGCTACTTAGTACTAACCGGCAAGTTTACTTAGCTGGTACTTGTTCAGGTGTATTGACAAAATATGAGCACAACAATAGCTAGTCTCCCAAGTATCATTAAAGGTCAATTCTGCAACTCTCTCTCTGATCTATATGAGGTTATAAAATATTCATTAAAGAAAATTTATTGACCCATCATGGTGGTGAGATGCAAATGCCAGTGCTGAGGTGTTGACGCTTCAAATCTCCCGCCTGCTGTGCACCACAGAAGCATCAAACGAGGCACATCAAAAATTGCTTCCACTGTGTTTGGCTCTTTATTCTTCTCCTCTTATTATTTTTTAAAACCTAATCTAAGCATCAAACTTCTAATTTAAACGCAGCAAAGTAAATGCATATACTACTATTTCATTCCACGAGTTATACTTTTCAAAGAGTAGTTCTGCTTAGTTGCAATTATCAGTACTGAGCGCTGGAAGAAGACACGTGAAGATACAGGCTTCTGAGTGGAGGTTTTCCAAAGCGAGCTTGTGACTAGAGGGTTGCTGTCTGAAATCCTACAGAAAAAATGTAGGCGCGCTAAGTGAAGGAGACACTTTAACAGCTGTCAAGGTGTCCTTCCCGAAAACATTTAACCCCCAACTGCTCCAGTGAAATTGCTCAGCGCCGACCATGAGATGTTAATAGCCGTCTCCCAGTGTGTGTGTGTATGTGTGTATGTGTAATCCTCCCCTCCCTATCAAGTACCCCCCCAGGCCCTTCCAGAGTGTATTCTTTATAAATTTGCATAGTTAAATAATGGTTAAAAATGTTCCCCTTTAATGCAAATCACATTTGTGTAGCGTAATGGGTAAAGGTGTTTGCAAGGTCAGAGTTAGAGGTTTGAAATCCAATGAGGCCTCCAATTCCCTAAGGACCCCAGTAAAAAAAATGCATTGCAGCAAGTGGCTTTGTATGGAAATATAATACAAACATATTTGTGAAACATAATTGGTTAAAATGAGGTGTGACGCAAATTTAACAAAAGCAGATGTGGAGACAGATAGATGAGAATTAGAGTAAAAAATTGTGATTAGAAAGTACATTTTAGAGGATTTTGCAGGGTACCTGCTTGAGTTTAAGTTGTCATACACACATACACACTCACACACTCACACACACACACACACACACACACAGCAATTGTTAGAACACAACTGCAATGACAGCCTGCACAGAAACGAATGCTCATTTAAGTCACATACTAAAGTATGTGCTGATAATACATACTAAAGTATGTGACTTAAAGTCACATACTTTAGTATGTACTAAGTACTAAAAACAAGTAACTAGAACATAATAATAAACTCTTTCAAAATCTAACAAATCTGTTCCACTTACATAACTGTGTGTGTGTGCGTGTGTGTGTGTGTGTGTGTGTGTGTGTGTGTGTGTGTGTGTGTGTGTGTGTGTGTGTGTGTGTGTGCGCGCTTGTGTGTGTGTGCACTGCGCTACCTTGTTAAAGAATCTGGGTTAGTGTGTATTCATTGCATAGTGACTATCAGTATTCCTATGGGACAAGAGAGTTTCCACAAAGAGAGAGGAAAAAGTCAAGCAGAAACATGAACATATGAAACATTTAAGTAAGCAAAAAATAAATGATTAGTTCAGGCTGCATAAATTGATAATTTTCTCCTGTGAATGTTTGTGTTGGCTTGACTGCAAAGTTACAACAAGACAATTCAATAAATAACGGCATAAATAAATACAACATTTGAGGTTGTGATGTCAAGATAATACGTCATCACATATTGTACAGCTAACGTATAGTGCATTTTAAAGCTGCGCTAGGCAAGATTTGTATGTAAACAATACACCTTATGGGTCTTATCAGCCTAAATCACAAAGTGGGGCTGCAACAGAGAAAGAGCCATAGATCCGCCCTGTTTGATCAAATGAAATTCAGGTGTTGGGTCACTGGTCACTGGAAGGAAATATTTTTCACAAATAGGAAGTGATGACGTGATCTCCTATACAGCAGTGAGTAAACGCTCCATCCAGAAGAAAACCGGACTCACCATCAGTGGCTGAATCTCTTCAACACCTCCAACCCCCACCAGCCACTGAGAAGAAAACATTTGGTCACATTTCTGGGTGTTTGTATTTCTCAAAATTCAAACACTCTTCCTGCCAATGTGTGAAGTCGCCTAGTGCAGGTTTAAGAAAAAGGGCCTGGTTTGCAGTGACCACATAGTCTTTCTTCCTTTGGTAGACAGGACCTCTTGTTTAATCTTTTTTCCATGGCCAGAATGTGGTCATTCATTCTGTATCTGGTCAGAACTGTCTGTTCTTTGGGTCTCCATCTAATTCAGTATTTCAGTATGTCTTGGGGGCTGGATTTTAGATGCATCCAAAAGTATTTGTTTTTTTAATCTTTACTATCAATGGTAATTCTCTCTTCCCTTTCTACCTTCCTCTCTCTCTCTCCCTAATAAGGTCTTAATGCTAATGGCAGTGAAACACAGCAGAAAAGCCACCTGGTAAAGTATTATGTCTAATCAGGCAGCATGTTGGACATTTATGCAGAATCACAGTCTGTACCTAAAACTACACAGGCAGCTTAACTGATTACACGCACCGACGAGCCCTCTGTATGAGTCTCTGTGTATGTGTGTGTGCCCATGTACACGTCAAGTGTCTTTTAATGGGTGTACGTGTGTACAGCGGTGTGTGTGTGTGTGCACGTGTATTCGAGCATGTTAATGCCATGCATCTCATGAATGGCAACCACTGTGAATGTTAATCCAGAAACTCCATTATTTCTATTCAGCCCCAGGCACTGGGAGGGACCTTCAGAAAACAACCAGTCAGGACCTGTGAGAGGAGGGTCAATGTATGGCAGGACTGGGGTTAATCTTGTTTAGGAAGAAGCTGATCCGCTGTGTTCCAATTATCTTAGTCAGCAGTTACAGTAATTGGCAAGACTGTCAACTTCCTACCTTATTATGTAAAGGTGCTATAACAACACCATTGATTTCTCCCTTCACAGTGCACGCTCAGCATTTTGCCTTTTGTCTTTTCTTTGTTTGTGTCCGAGTCACGTGTTGGGATAACAATAGTTGCAAAGCGGTGGAGTTGGTTATGGGATGTTCCCTTTATCGGAATAAGACTCACATGAATCACAATTAAATCTGAAATTCCAATAGAAAACGAATGACAGTCATCATTTTGAATAGTTATATGGCTGATATACTTAAAGGGGAAATAACTAAGTTTTTCCTTTTTTTTACTGCCCCATAGGACAAAATGACATAGAATAATATATCTGTCGGGGGTTGATAGGGTTGATGATCAATACCAATAACTTAACGATGGCCTGGTGATGAGATTTCTGGCTTTCAAAACTCACTTTCCACTCCATACAAAAACTCCAAGCCCAGGCATTTCATGGCACTCTCAACCTCCCCCCCACCCCATGTATTGAGGCTTAATTTTCATGCCAAAAACATTCAAGTATTCAGTGTTTCTCCCCAAAACTGTATTCTTGGCAGGATGGAAAAGTCACTGAAAGAGCACATATGACACTTGTTCATGTTGTCATGAACAAGTGACCAGTCTGCATGTTCTCGTTACTGTATGTAGAGCTCAAACTAGGGAGGCAGTCCTTCAGTCGGTTGAAGCTCCAGCAACAAAAAAGCATCCACCCTGCCGAAATGTCCTTGAGCAAGACCCTGAAACCCTACTAGCGGTCCTGTGCCTGATCTGACGTCCCTGGAGGGGGAATAGCAAAACGAGAATTTTCCTACAGGGATCAAGAATGACATTATTATTATCACCTCCCTGTGGAGGGTTACCAAGCGGCTGTTTTGTTCACTCCACCCTCTATCAGCCCTCAGCAACCCACTGGATGACTATCAGATGGCCCCTTAGTCACTGAGCTGGCAGTGTTTCAACACTGTAGCCTAGCAACGCTAAAAACCTGATGTTGATGCTTAGCTAGAGTCAATTATCTATCCATCTGTCTGTCTGTCTGTCTGTCTGTCTGTCTAAAATCTTTAATTAACCAAAACACAAAGGCAGTGAGTGTCTACCAGGGTTAGACTGATAGGTCCAATGCCGATATGATGGCGCTTACTCCCTGACCACAGCTACATAAAAAACTGTAATACATTTTTTTTTTGTACTTTTCAATTGTTCATTTAATTGTTCAGTGTTTTTTTGTGAAATTAATTCTTCATTTAAAAGTAGTAATCTATCCCAGAATTTCCCTTCCACTGACCTCACAGACATTGTGTACATTTTCAAAGAAGCCCTTCAAGTAAGTCATTGGTTTACGCTGCAAAGTAGGAGTGACAGCTGATTTCTACCAATTACAAATACTGGAGGAGGACTTTTAAGAGCTGCTAACCATGAAATGATTTCGTTAATGTGTTTCAGTAGAAGGTTTTGCTGTCATATATGCTCTTTCAGTGACTTTTCCATCCTGCCAAGAATACAGTTTTGGGGAGAAACACTGAATACTTGAATGTTTTTGGCATGAAAATGAAGCCTCAATACAAAACTATCGGCATTGGCCTTCAAAAACCCATGTTGGTAGAAACCTTGTGTCTTTGGAACAAAGTGGCAAAGTGGTCACTTGATCAGGCAAAGCCGTAGGGACAAAATAGCTGTTTATACTATTCCTCCTTATCAGAACCATTTTAATCACCAAGCACATAATGAATGTGCTTCTAAACAAGGGTGAAACTCTTGAGCGCTAGCCTGGCAGATGTGGTTGAGTGCCATCTCTTTATCCACTCCTTTACCCTGCATTTAAATTTGAGCTTGTGAAGATAATGCTGCACTCTACTAAGCTGAAAAGCACATGGAAGTTGGTAACAATTTTCATTTCTGCTTCCAGTTTTGTGTTTGTTCGCTTTCTCCAACTGTTGATATCACATGCAATTACAAGAACAAGTCTGTCTGTGTTTTCTGTCATTTTGTTGTGTTTTTATCAAGCATGAGCAGAGCACTTACTGCAATTCTAATTTGTCAGAAATACTCAGCAAGCAGCACTAGGTGGGATTGTTCTTTGGAGTGGAACTTAATTACTTTCCCAGGATTGATCCACAGTTTCTTGTCTGGCGCAGTGGAAGCAATCATATTGCTTCGTGAGTCCCAACCCTGTGCTTCTTGCACTGCACGTAAGCAAACTCTTCAAATTTTGATAAATAATTTTGATTTAATTGTTTTCTTGGTGAGAGCCTTGGTAAGATCGAAAATGTGCCTGCAGTCAATATGCTCCTAAACTACTATCGTATTGATAAAGTATCTCTCTTATATTGATCAGGTCAAAATTCAATGTTTGCCTGTATCCTTACAAAGACCAAGGAGCAGTCTGGATACGCGAGTGCTAGTCTTCAACCCAACGGTGTGAGAAAAGCACTGACAGTCCAGGTGCTAAAGTGCATTGCTAACCTGAGGAAGTATTGATAGAGCATGAAGCACTGGGTTACTATAGTATATCACTACCTTGTATTGAGCAGGTTAAACCTTTCAATGTTTACATGGCTGTACTTTTAGAAAGATCAAAGAGTGGTCTGGGTGTGACTCCTGGGTCACACACACACGCACACGCGCACGCACACATACACATTCACATACACCCACCCCCTGCCTAGTTCAATAACATTTTTGATGTATTAACTATGGGGATGACACCTCCTTTTATGGCAAAATCGTGACATAATCCAGGGCGAACATATAAGAAAGTAGGAGTACTATTACCACACATGCACCATACACACACATACACCAGAGTAGGATAAATAACACTGGATGTTTTCAGCACCATAGGATCAGTGGGTACCATGTGATGTGTGCTAAAATTCTGACCATTGAGTTGCTAATTTGACTGACGACGCCTTCTGCATAAAACACAATAAATTGTGGAATGCATATAATTGTTGATAGCGTCTCTTTAATCACTTTGACAGAGTTTATTATATTTGTCAATTATAATTACAAAATGAATATCCCTTCACATCTGCTGTAAGTATAAACGGTTTATTGTCTCCATACTAGTATCTTCAGAACTGTGACCCTAGCCTTGCTTCACCCCGCCTACACCTCCCAAATAAAATAAATATTGTGCTTAAAATCTCTGATCTCCTACCTATATGTGTCGCTTAGATATTTTAATCTCCAGGATGCCCCGCTCTTCTTTCAAAATAAAACCCAATGCAGTGGCAAAGAAAACAGGTGCTGAGCCCCTCTGCAGCTCACCTATGCAACAAGTGTAATCTGCTGACACTAATCCACCGCTGCTCTGCTCAGCTATGTTATTTTGAACATTGCAAATATTGAGCCTCTTCCCTGCCAAAACCGCCTCCTGCTCCCAAGAAGATGGAAGAGGAATGTAAACACTCTGCTCCAGCGGGGCTTTGCTTGGCCCATTTTTCATGTACAGTCCCCAGTTGTAGTTTAAGACAGCGCAGTATCCTGATGAATTAACACTGTGATGACTGTTGCCACTAGCAAACAATCAAGAAGCATGCAGCTGACAAATAGTTATTAAAGGCAGAAAGAGCCTGCGGATCGTCCTGCTGTGAAAAGGACAGGTTTTAAATTTTAATAGCTAGGTTTCAAGTATAGAATGTTTATTTATTTATTTATTAAAGGTTCAACTATCCTCCGGCATTAGCCTCACCACCATCAATTCTGTTCTCTCCCTCTCCTATCTCCCCCCTCTTCATTTCTCTATCTTCATCCCTCTCTGTCTTTTCTCCCTGCCTCATTTTCTCTTCTTGTCTCCCTCTTCCCCTCTCTCTTCCTCCCTCTGTCCTTTACCTCCCTGCTCTTTGTGTGACGCGCCAGAGGGAGTAATGGGACACTCCCTGTAGATCAACGACTTGGGGGAGAAAAACAGGCGGGGGAAAGACAACAGGGCAAGGACAGCCTGCAGGAGATAAAGCAGAGGGAGCAAGGGGGAGGGTGAAGGAGGGACGGATGGAGGGAGGAGGGCGGAGTTAAGGAGAAATAGGAGGGCTTGTCGATGTGGACGGGTGGTAGTTGTGCAGGTGTCCTTTGTCAGCTATCTCTTCTTGACCTACATTTTAAAGATCCTATATTAGTTTTCAGTTTTCATATTATTTTTGAATATACTATAAGGATAAGATAAATGTTCTTTGTGATGTTTTATTGACTGAATTTGAAGAGTAACACCGCGTTCACATCCTCTTGCTTCATGCTGGTTTGATGGAGACCAGAGGTCATTCATACCAATGGAGGATGTTTTGACGGACAGTAACAGAGTAGCGACCGCCAGCTCAAGTCAAGTTTATTTATACAGCCCTTTATCACAAACAAGCCTCAAAGAGCTTTACAAGCCTAACTAGGACAAGCTCATAGACAATCAGATTTATGACAATCAGATATATAGAGCAACCATCATCTCAAGAATACATGAAAAGTGTTGCGCTGACTGGAGATCACTGGACATCGGTTAGCAACCATCCCTACCTCGGTGTAACAGCACACCTAATGGAATGGCCAAATGGAAACTTCACTTGTTTGCTTTAACTGTGGGTAAAACCAAGGAAAGACACTCTGCTGAAGCATGAGCTCAGCAATTTCTCGATGCCGCAAATGAGTGGCGGATTCAACACAAACTCTCCACTATAGGAACAGACAGTGCTCGCAATATGATCGCAGCAGGAAGACAGCTACCTGTATATGCCCTGTATAGCACACATTATACAGAGGGTAATCAGTGTCTCTAGCTACCGCCTTAGCCAAGTGCCGTAAAAATAGTCAGATATTTCAAACACATACCCACAAACACAGCAGAGCTGAGAGCTCACTTGTCCAGGATGTTCCCACACGGTGGAATTCAACTCTTGAGATGCTCAAGTGGATCCAACGCAGCAAAGATCCACTGAAGGCAACATAGCCGTGCTAACAGTATGACAGACTGGCAAGACTGGAAACACTGCTGGAACCATGCAGGTAAGATCATTTCTCATCCTCTCCTATTTTACTTTTTGACAAAGACAAACAAAGCATTTGGCCTCTTTTGTTATTGTCCTTTAAAAAGAATTGCAGGTGTGCCCCTAATGTGATGTTATATGAATGAAAAATGTAGTAATTCTGTTTATCTTCAATGTAGGTATGTGACTGAGCTCCTGGCGGGGTGAGATATATGTCCTGCTCTGTGGTGCTGCCTGCGCTTTGCCACCTCTCATGCATGATGGAGGTTTCTGATATCTGTTATCCCAGCCTACGTGGCACACATCAAGGGTGTATTTACAGAGGACCTAGTCAAGAGGAAGGACCACACAAACATCTCACGGTTGAAGGCAGCAACAGTACTGGACCCCAGATTCAAGGACCTGAGGTGCCTACCCAGAGCAGAGAGCAATGAGGTGTGGAGAAAGCTGGGTGAGATGCTGAGGGAGGGCAGAGATCTTGTTCCGCAACCTTCCAGAGAAGAAATGAAATTAGAGCCATCAGAGAAGAAGGTGAACCTCCTCCTGATGGGATTAGAGTCAGAGTCTGATGATGAGGCTGGACATGGACAAAACTCTGGACAGGTACGAAGCAGAACCCAGTATCAGCATAGAGGACTGTCCACTACAGTGGTGGTCTGCACACACAGGTGCCCATGGTAAGCTGGCCCATATTGCACAGATGCTTGTCCACACCTGCCTCAACAGTGCCACGTGAAAGACTGTTCTCCCTGGCAGGCAATATTGTACAGAAGAAGAGATCAGCTCTGTCATCAGAAAATGTAAATAAGCCAGTCTGCCTGAGCAACTGGTTAAATGAAGTAGGATTGATGGACTGATGTTAGCTGACTGGACTCAGGTCACACAAGTGAAGTTCACACTGATACAAGTAATATTAAAGAAAGTTCACTTGTCCTCTTTAAAATTGTTTATTTTCAATTTTTAGTTTTTTTTTTTTTTTTTTTACTTTTTATTGCAGTACTCATTTGTTGAGTAGTTTACTATCAGGCTTTTGTTCACATTCTCAACAATTCAAACAAAGTTGAAATTCTTAGCTACTGATAACTGAGATGTTAATCAATAAAAAAAAAGACGTCTTGATTGATTCCTCTAACTATTTTGTGAGATAAAAAGAAAAAGTCTCCCTACTAATTCTGACAGAGACAACTTTCCTTGTGATGCCTTTACTGGAATTAGTGCAGAGCTGCCTATAAAAAATAATGGCTTTTTTAAACTTTAAACTAGTCAAACCAAACAAAACAGCTTTAACATTTTCAAATGTCTTTTTTTCCTCGCTATTTTCACCATTCATACAGTATTTTCTTAAATGAAAAAGGCAGATGGACGTGGATTAGATAATGTAGAATGTCAAAATGCTTGCCAAAGAAATATTGCTCCCCTTTCATGCATCCAACTTGCATATACTGTATCTGCATTAGAACTACAGGTAATTATTTTGTAAATATTATGCAGTAGCAATGAATTATTATTATTATTATTATTATTATTATTATTATCATCACATGGTAACAGAAAACTCTGTGGCCCTCATCCAACTTGTTACTAAACCATGTATGTAACTTCTGACAGCTGAATAGAGAGAAACAACTCCTCATAAAAATATTAGTATTAAAGGAGCATTAACAGTGCAGCATTAGTTCAGCAAAGAATGCAGTCAGCTTCGATGACTTTAACTGGAATCCTAACATGTCTTCCAGTTACTGTCATGTTGCCTTTTTTGTTTTCACGTCTCATGAAGACCTGTTGTGTTGTGTTGTGTTGTGTTGTAAAATAAATTGATGAATCTGCTTGGGTGCAGGAGTTTCAATATGTCAACCACTTGCAACAGCAGTCTTTGTAATTACCAACGGCTGAATAGACCAAAAGCTTATTTTTCCTAACAAGTTGTTTTTTGCTTTTCACTTTTTGTTCCCCACAGCATCTGCACGATGCAGGCGTGACAATGAATACAGCGTATCAAATATCCTTGCATGTGAGTGAGAGAGAGACAAAGACAAGGAAAATGCAGAGAGAGAGTAACAATCAGGGAGGGAGAAAGTCGGGGATGGAGTAAAAACAGAGTAAATGCACAGAGGGGAAAGGAGAAACAGAAAGAGACTTGCAATCCCTTGTCACCTCGAATGTTGGGCTGAGACGAAATCACTTTCATGCTCCAGATAGATGTTTGGGTCGATGGGGTCTGCAGTGCCTCACAGCGGTTCCTGAACAAGAATCCTCCATAATAAGCACCAAAGGGAGAACTGCCAGCCATCACACAAACACACAAACACACACACACACACACACACACACACACACACACAAACACACGCAGATGTTGGCACCGATCAGCCAGGCAGGGAACCCAGAGACGGATAGTTATCGGGTCCTCCTCGTATTGATTTCTCTTACAGAGGTATTTACGGTGAGAAAAGAAATACAATTATTGTCCGCGGGGCAGAGGGCGTATTTATCTCCTTTAACTGGCCTGCGGTTCCTTTTAACTGCTTCAGTGCCAGTGTGGCTCATCAGGGATGTCAGGCTGGTGACAGTGGAGTCCTGGGAGAGGCAAGGCTTTAAAGGGGAAACTAATGATCCATCCATTTAGGGTCGGCGGTTCTGCTAAGAGGCCAGTCACTGTGAAAAGTGTGTTGCCCTAAGCCAGAGATACAGCATTGACTCTTCAGTGTTGCCAGTGTTACTCTTCGCTATGTGAAGAGTGTGTTGCCAAAAGGATGATCTAACTTTGGTTTCTTCATATCTTGATTCTGTAGTTCAGCCATCTTGTTCTTCTTTTGTAAATCCAAAACAAAAAACCTGAGACAAACGCATTTGTTTAAAAAGTTGATAAATGAGTGATGTCATCATCCATCATGATGAATGGATCGATAAATTAATTATCACTGCAATATGAGAGATTTTCTGTCTTACACATTAGACAAACTTGAATGATCCCTGAGGGGAAATTGGGCTGTTGCAGCAGCAGATAAGAGGATATAGAAAAGAATAAGAAAAATAGAGTACTGGAGATAATACAACAAGTAAGTGCAACTACAATAATATTAAAAAGTAATACAGGAAATAAATAAATAAATTACAGCATCTTTATTGCCAGACTTTGAAGGTTGAAGGAAAGATGCAAGTGTGCATTGGAAGCTATTCACATTATCAGGTACTGTATAAAGATGGGAGAAGATTAATACACAAAGTACAAATATGCACTATTATCAAATTTACCGATGGAGGTAACATACTTAGATATGTCCAGAGCATGCAGATATGCATTGTTAGCATTTACATGGAGATGTATCACACATACAGATATCTGTCCAGAAATATATATACAAAGATATGTGCAGGAATAGGTACAATGAAAAAGTAAATGAAAGTCGCACACTATTTTCTCCTTGGGGGTTCGTTTCTTCAGGTACATGTCATCTCCACGGACGATGATTACATTTGTACAATCAAAGCAGACGGGAGTAGCAGAGTTGTGTCCAGAAATATGTACATATCCACATATTTTCAACGATATGTACAAGTCGTGCATGGATGGCAGGTCAGAAAACCGTTGATGTCCGCAGCAGTCCAGAGAAAAACAGCCAAGAGCAGTTCATAGAAACAGTGCAGTGTGATCAGCCATCAGCAGCCTCCTACTTGACTTGGCTGAGGCTGGGGTTGTTGTACCAGGAAGCATTGTGAAGCCAGATGGCAGAGACACAGCTTGCCTTTTTTATTAGTTTATTAAGCATGCTGGCTTCCCCCGCCTTGATGTCGCCACCCCAGCACACAACAGCAAAAGACAGCGCATTGGCTACTACCAATTGGTTGATGTAGAAGATGTAGAATAGTTTGCATACATTGAATCAGAAGCCCACTACTAGCTCCTTCATTTTACTGACATTGACGGTTCTCCTTGCATCACATGATGAAGCTCTCCATCAGACTCCGGACTCCACACTATGCTCCTCTTTCTTGCCCTCACTGATGCGTTCCACAATTGAGGAGTCATCTGAGAACTTCTGGACGTTGCGTCGACTCAGAGTTGAATCTGAAGTGTGATGTGTAGCGTGAACATGGAAGATGACAGTACAGTCCCTTGGGGAGCCCTCGTGGTGCTTTCCACCACGTCGGACATACTGCTCTGGAGGCAGCTAGTGAGGTCATTTGTTATCCATGGCCTTGTCCACCTGCATCACTCTGAGCTTCTCCCCATGCAGCAAGGGCTGAATGGTGTTAAAAGCACCATGTTTCCAGGCCTATCCAGGTGAGCTTTGGAACAGGTATAACAAGCTCCAGTATATACTGTGCTTGATGAAGGATGAAGGATTCTAATTCTGAATGAAAGACCTGAGGAGTTGAGGTCAACTTGACATCAGTTAATGGGCAGTTGGGTAAAGAAAAAAAAAAGAAAAGAAATACTGTAAAAGGCGTGCATCTAGGAGTCTTTTTCTGCTTCAGAGTGGCTTCAGAGGTGATCCAAGAAAGTGATACCCCAGAAGGAGAAAGAGATAAAACTTATCTGCACCATCAGGCCTTTCTCTTTCTCTTCCTCAAGACTTCCCAGACATAAACACAAACGCACATAGAAAAAGCACATGGACAAATACAAAAGCAGAGGTGCACAAACGTTGCACGCACACACAGCAATCACACACACACAACCACCACCACCACCACTGAGAAGATGATTGTGTCTGATTAGGCCAATCAGAGTTTTTACTTTCATTCTCCTCTGAATGAAATGAGAATAAGAATGAAAGTAAAAAACTTTAATTTAAACGCACATACACACAAACTAGCTGTGTGTGTGTGTGTGTGTGTGTGTGTGTGCGCGCGCGCACGCGTGCATGCGTGCGTCGAAATGTGTGGGTGTTCCATTTTTGCTGAGTTGGTAATCAATAGAACCAGGCTCTGGGAAGTAGTTCACCCCTGTGAAAACAAGAAGATGGTATCTCCATACCAGATAATCTGCCCTGTAAACAACACAGAGATGGTATCTTCTCGCAGCTAATTATGTTCTGTGTCTGCAAAGGTTTGTCAGGGTGATGGGACACAGAAAAGGCAATCTCCAAAAAAGGCTAGGAGAGTTGCTGACCAACTGAATGAGAATAATGAGAAAATTCTGGTTTGTTGTTATTGTTCTTGTTTTCTTTCTTTACCCAGGGAATGTGTATTAAGAACATATATATGTTTTCAGGTATGCCCTGCTTTACACTCACACAGTTATACACTCCCACAGCTGGTAGCTTCTGCTGATGGCCACTCAACTGAGCAGCACTGAGCAGTTGAAGGTAAAGTGCCTTGCTCAAGGGCTATTCTGCAATCATTTTTTAGGGAAGGGAGAGCAATAGTTATCCACTACCCACATTTAAAATTTTAACTATCACACTTGCACTTTGTGGTAAGAGAGGAAAAAAAGGTTTTAGCATACTCTGCCTTCCTGGATTAATGTTGAAGGCCATTATGTAAGCTGCAGCCCCCATAATGACCTTCTGAGCCAAGAAGTACTTTATTTATTTATTCACAACCTAATGATGAGGTTATTCTGGTTTGAACAAAACTTCTCAGCTTAATTTATTCAGTATCCCCAAAAGCTACATTTTGTAAAGACTATGTAGAAGGTTGATTACAGTAATTAAGCAGCTCAATTTGTTTGAGTCTTGTTTGCTTCACAAATTCAATGTGTTGAAAATTATCATAAAAATCTGTCTCACTGGCTTGATTGTGCTCTCAACTATAGGAAAGTAGGACGCATGTTTGTGCGGTAGCCATGCAGTCATTTCTAAAGAGATTCAGAAGTGAACCATGTTTTGCTCTTGCAATGTGCTGTCACATGCTAATCATAGAAGTGAATTGGGGACAGACTTTTAGGGGGCTGATTGGCACAGCGCCTGGCACAGTGGATCCGGATTGTCACAAAAGTGCAAAGGTGGCCATTTTTACACACCACAACTTCAGCTGTCTCTACCTGGCTTCACATGACTCTACTGATTCTGCCATCTATGCTGCCTCTGCGTGCCTCAGCAGTAGACTGTCAATCTCAGCTATCTCGAAGACAGATCATGTAGGCGTGAAGCTGGTGTTCAAAATTGAATGCCTGCCAGGCATAGAACTTAATCAAAAATCAATAGGGAGTAATTCAGACTCTTAACCCAGCTAACAAGCATGGCAGGTAACCAACTTTGTCTAAAGCATTTGATTGACAATCAATCATGGTTGGGACTCAGCACTCATTTTTAGAGGGTGCCCTCTTTGCTCTGTCATGAAAAGCAGCTGGTGCTGCATGCTGAAGTCATGTGGTGGAGTCATGTGAAGCCATGGCTATTAATATTAGGTGTTGGTAAGATGACTAGACTGAAAATGGCAGGATGCTGCAATGTTTCCAGGGTTCCAGGTTACCATTTAGCTGAAATCTTTCACATGCTGTGTTAGATGCTGTTACATGTACTGAACAGAATTTGGACAGAAACTGTCTGTTAACAAATCTCTAAATTATGTTTTTGGCCAAGAACCGAAACTGATTAAATTTAGTCTCACTTTGGGACTCTGGATTATTAGAATGTGTCATGTGGGAAGCACCCAGCAACCCATTTTGCTTCCTGATCCTTAAAAAAATGATTGCTTAGCAGTACAGGCCCCCAACCCATTTATGACCGCCTGCTCACCATATACAGCACTGATGTGAGCAGAGCCTTGAAGAAGGTCAACCTGGCACCTGGCCCTCCCAGAGCTGGCAAATGTCTTCACAGACATTTTCAACCTCTACCTGTCACAGTCTGTCATTCCCAAAACAAAATGAAGATGAAGCTCAGTGACCTTGGCCTGAATTCCTGGACTTCACAGGTAGTGAATAGCCAGCCGTGAAGAACATCTACACCAGAAGATGTCTGAATACTGAAAGACCCCTCCCACCCCAGTCATAACCTTTTCACTCTGCTGCCGTCTGGCAATTGGTGCTAGAGCATCCGGTCCTGCACCAACAGGGACAGGGAATGAATATGTTCTTATTCTGGGTTTCAATGGAAAATGAAATCATGTTGGGACCCGCCAAAATCACAACCCACTTTTTTTTTACTTTTAACACCAGCTTATCAATACACCCTTTGGAATGTGAGCTGGCATTGTAAGCCAAAATAGTCAGATCTGCCTGCAGAGTTATTTTATAGAGTCCACTCTCTAAGAGCCAGAACTGTAATCTAGCGTGAATGACAGGCAAGTGAACTGGTAATTTTTTATGAAAGATGGTATCGACTCCTCCTCTTAATATACTGTTATATAAAAGAACCCTTCAGAATCGTTTCACTCCAGAGACAGGGAGTGGAAGTTTCTAGGCATTGGGAAGACTTTTGATTTAGGCAGGAATAAAGTTAGAATAGAGTTGCAGAAGTCGAGGTGCGAGGACATAAAAGTGGGAATGATTTTCTCCAGATTGAAAGATTGGAGGTGCTTCTAAACTGAATGAAACAGGACGGCGAAGCTCTCTTTACATGAACATCAACGGTCAGCGTCAAAGATTAAACTGATTTTAGGTCTGATTTGTCATGAATTTCATTATTCATTTAGTACTTCTGAAACATTCAAACACTTGGAGGAACCCCACAGGTAATGTCTGCTGAGGGGGATGACAAGTTCCAATTTTGACCCAGGAGGGTTCAATGAAAAGATATGAATTGAACCAATTTGGTTTAGTGCCCTTAATGCCAATGCAGGGATTCAGGCGATCAATCAGGATGTTGTGGTCTATAGTCAAAGGCCAAATTAAGATATGCAAGCTTTGGAATTGAACCTTCACCCAAATCTGCTGCCATGAGAATATCATTGCTTTAAGGAGGGCAGCCTTCATGCTTTGCATTGTTCTAAAACCAGAGTGAAATGTCTCAAAGATGTAACATTAATTCAAGAACATTGAGCGGAGTGGAGACAAAAGGGTTTGATACAAATGAAAGTTTAAAGATCAGTTTGTGGCTGCAGGGATTCAAGGGATCTGGGCTTTTAAACATATAAATATAACCCAGATGTGTTATATATGTTACAAAATGTGTTACTGTTACTGTTGAGAGTGCTACTGCTAAAATTCCCTTTCCACGGCACTTTCACTATCATGAATCAGGCACTTCAACCCTGGATATGGCAGCATTGTAATTGCTGTGTGTGTTTATATGTGTGTGTGTGTGTGTGTGTGTGTGTGTGTGTGTGTCTGTCTGTGAATATATGTCTAAGCATGTGTGTGTGTGTGTGTGTGTGTAGCCTCCTACAAGCCAACATTAATCTCTCACCCTACAGACCCTCCAGCTAGGCTCTGGCAAAGGAGCGCTCCATAACACTCACACTGTGTGTGTGTGTGTGTGTGTGTGTGTGTGTGTGTGTGTGTGTGTGTGTGTGTGTGTGTGTGTGTGTGTGTTTTAGAGTGAGAGGGAGAGACACACAGTATGTGTTTGTGTATTTGAAGGGTAGAAAGGGGGAAGAAAGAGAGAGAGAAAGGGGCAGTAAGTGTCTCAGGGTCTCTGCCAGGTCAGCGGAAAGAGAAAACAGCTCTGCAGTGAGTTAAAACAAAACCAGACAGATACGGTGGAAACTTCGGTGATAAAGGATGGGTAAATTAGGGTGATAAGGATGCTGGCCCTCAGTTAGCGAACATCAATTTATCATTTTCAAGTAGGTTGTGATACCTTAGTATTATTAAACTGCAAACAAATCACGGTGAAGACAATCGGTAGCCGCTGTCTCACGCCATTGGCAGTGTTAGCGCTAATGTTTCTCAAAATGAAGACCGCATTTCCCATGAATCCTGTTACTTCCTGTGGCAGAGGATGTTGCTACTTGTCCCTACTCCCACTCCCTGGTGTCACTTGTCACACATTTGTTTTCCCTTTTGCTTTACTGAAGAGGATAAACATGTTGATTTTTTTTCCACTCGTTCCAGCAGCAGCCAATGCCAGGCACTCTGAAAGCTTTCGCTGGAAGAACCATCCTGCAATCTGATTTTGTCCTGTAAATCAATCCAACAGATTTCCCATGAAATGAGTCATGAGTTCATGGTAATTGTCTCCAGTGTCTCCAAATGAATGATGTGGTAGTGGTCTGGTAATGATTTATTGATGTTGAATGCTGCACTTACCACCTTGAATTCAGTTGATAACGTCTCCGAAGGAACCCCTCCCCTCACGGGGGCTCCTGGGAATACAAACCAATATTATTTAGTTTAGTTTATTTCGTTGGCATCGTCTAGGCACAAGAGAAATACAGTATGAAGGAAGTCGTCTCATTGTGCCGCTATCAAAAGATGCGGTCTAGAAGTAATAATTTGAATGATTGCAACAGAAGTTGTTCTCTCAACGTCGAGGTTGATTTTACACTTCATCAAATAGACCTCGAATTGAATTCAGAATAAGCATTTACGTATCAGCAAGACTTTGATGCATGGCGCTTTCAAATGTAACATAATTGTATATCCATTATCCCTTAAATAAGTACAACTGATGAATAACAGAGTCCACGTTCAGTTTGATCTCAGAACACTGTGGGGTGCATAGAAAGTTGGTTGATTGCGATGAAGATTGAGTGGACCTCCTGGGAATACTCAATCACTGTGCCTATTTTCTAATTGACATGAATGATATGTGTGTGTGTGCTTTATGTGCAGTGTGTGTGTGTGTGTGTGTGTGTGTGTGTGTACACTCCTGCAATGCCATGTGTGGCTGACTTGTTGATTAGTGTGAAGCTAAAGGGGATCTGTAAGCAGCCATTACTGTTATCCAGCAATCTAGCCTTCTAAATGTGGAAATGCCACTCAGTGACAGTATTTATTCTATACCTGTTTTACACTCCTAAATGGGCGCAACACAAAGGGGATGTGGGTATCCGCAGCTTGTAAAGGCAGATCGCGTATTTACGATGCACCTCCTGCAAACCCACAGACACCATAGAGGCAAACCTCACAGACAACGCTCAGGAAAGAACTGAAGCAATGAGATTATTGTTTCTGCCTTCATGTTACCAGGTAAACTGGTTCTAACTAGCATAACGTTGCATATGCCGTTTGGTTGTCACGTTTATCCAAAGCACCTTGTGGATGTGTTTTTAGCATTGAGAGCCCCATTCCTTGTCTTGCTTTATCTTTCTTATTTTTTCTCTACTTTGTCATTTTCTGATGAAGGTCTGGATGAACGTTAAAAGTACATGAGATGGTTTTTGCGTCCTTTGGTCTCCCAGCTGTCATTGCCTCGCTGTGGTGCTTGCTCCTTGTTGATCAAACATATATTACTGTTGCCTCTGTATGACTTTGTAGTTCATTTCCCTCTGCAGACCTGGGTGGTTGCCACTGGTTACCTATCACAGGAAGGTGATCCAGTTGCTCAGTGATAAGTAAAGAAAAAACGAGCTCTGCACCAATGTGACAATGCTGCAGTGTCAACGTGGATCCCACAGAGAGAGCGCAAAGGTTGTTTAATAATAATAATAGTAGTGTGATACTTTATTGATTTGAGGGAAAGCGCAGGGTCAGCGCCATGGGGGTTTGAACCCAGACCTTCCAGTTGAAGGATAGTCTCCATACTCCCTACATGACCCTGCTGCCCCCCCCCAAGTTTGTTCTTCCTTTTTGCAGTCTAAAGATTGGTCTAGTTACTGGATGGTTGAGAGGCACTCGTTTTATGTTAAAATAAAATGTCATTTGGTTCTACCTTATAAAATCTGAGAAAGAATTGCCTGCTCTATTAATGTGGGATACATGCAGGGTGAATGCATGAATGGGGACTTTTACAATGGCCTCGGAGGTGCTGGGATAATTGTGCTAAGGGACACACTGCTACGGTTTAACTGCATTGGAAAAAGAAAAATGATATTGTCAGGGTTCTGCAAAAGAGAGAGAATAGAGAAAAAAGAATATACAGTATTTGATGTATTTTGATGTATTAAGCCCATTTGATGTGAAGATATGGCCAATGGCCTTGGCTGTGCTTGATCTGTCCAAGGTTAGAAGGACGGGCCCCACAGGCAGACACACACTATCCATGGACACATGCAAATGGTCTCCTCAGTGAGAGTCCAAATGCCTTCCAGATCAGATTGATTGATGTCAGATATGATGCCATATGAGGCTATACCTTTATGCACAGTGACCTCTGGTCCTCTCTAAATGAGTCCCTTTCTGCATTAACTCTGAAGAAAGCAGGCATGAGACCATATGTTTCATGTATTTTCACCAGAGGTCAGATCCCGTAGTGGGGTGTTGTATTGACTGGTAGCAGGTGGTCAGTTTGTCAATCAACTTTATTAATTTCAACAGCGAGGTTGATGAATTACCCATGACAGACGTGATGAAGGGGTCCACATATTGACTCAGCCCTGAGGTGTGCTGGTTATGGATTATCTTGGAGACATTGTTAGCTTTGTGTGGCCGTGTCACTCACACACACACACACACACACACACACACACACACACACACACACACACCCACAATCACTCTCCATGGGTCTTTCTTTCCATCTCTCTCTTTCTCTCCAACACACCAGGCCTCTTTCTCTGCCTCTCTTCCTCCCTCCTCTTCCCTCTTTCCTCTCTCTCTCCATTAGGCCATTAATCTTCTCCACCCTCCAAAATGGCTCCCCTGGCATCACTGGGCATCCCTTCAGTAAGACACTCCCCGAGCCACTAGGAAAGCTGAAGGTTCCTGCCACACTTCATACATCATTAGTAAGTGCTATTGATTAGGTTTCAGAAGCTGATGTCTGAGGAAGCTGTGCTGATAACCAGAGAACAGACTGAAGCATCTGGGAAATCAATGCTGCTTTGTCTGTCTGCATGTTGAGTCAATGAGTGAAGGGCATTGTCACTTCAATTGGCAGAACTTTGCTGTAATTGGGCCACAATAAGGGAGGAATACCCGCCGAAGTACAAAGGTAGAGGTGTGTGATCAATGGGTCATTCCAATAAAAAAAAAGCCCTCTGTATGTTTCAAACCTTCAAAACTATTTTAGAAAGATCGTGGAAAAGCAGGGTGATGCTCCCCAGAGGAGATAGAAATAGAAATGAAATAGATATCTCACTTTAGTACAATGTGTTCACCTTTTAGCACAAACACTTCCCTCTAAATTCAGGAGCGGTTAGGTACCGGCCTCAACTACCCTAAGGTTTCTAGTCCACTCTTACCGTTCTTCTTTTAAAGCCATTTGTAAACTCTGCTTTTACATAAGAGGTGTATAAATAAGACTCAATCTGCTCCTGCAAACACAAGTATTTGTACACAAGTAGTGTTCTAGTAGTAGTAGTTCTATAAAGTTTACTAGGTTATCAAAACAAACTAAAATGACCTCAACACCAAGCCCAGGGCTCAAGCTGAGGGGAAGTGAGGGGAGAACAACCCTTTTCCTCGACACACTCTCCCCACGTGTTGAAGTTAAACAAATCAACCGCTGAATATACCGATTTCAAGAAGTGACAGAGCGATAAAGGAGGGTTCACTCTCCTAAAAAAGAAAAGTGTCCGGCGGATGTGACGGTCTGAGCGGGAACGCGTGTCATATTGCTGATCCCGCATTTGCTGGCAGCGCTTGCTTGGACCGCAGACAATGGTGCTGTTCCTCTCATTGTAAAGCAATTAAAGCGGCAGTGGCCTTCAATCTGCCTGCCTCCGATCACACAGACAGCCCAGTAATTATCGGATACAAATCCCCGAAAGCGCACGGCTCGCAGAGCAGAGTAGAATCAGAACAGAATAGAAGGAATCGAATAGAATAGAAGGGTAGCAGAATAGCATAGAAGGATATAGTACAGTAGAATAGAACTGAAGGATGGATTAGAATAGTACAGTAGAGAAGAATAGAACAGATCAATAGAATAGAATACCCCCCCCCACACACACACACACACACACACACACACACTGAGAGCGGTTCTTTTGTCTGTCTGTTCAAACTGTCTACCTGTCTCCTCTGCCTGCTTTTCAGCCATTTTGCCTGCCTATTTATGTATCTAGCTGAGCTGGCCACACACACACACACACACACACACACACACACACACACACACACACACACACACACATCCAGGAGTCTTACGTATTGTGTAGATCCCTTGTCCTTCCAGCATTGCCAGTTATGAAACCTGTTGCTGGAAAGCGGTCCAGCGAGAGGTAGATAGAGATTTCTCCCGCGTGTCTGTTCTCACACTCGTTATCTTTCATATATTCAACTGATTTCCATCGAGATTGGAATTTCTCTCACACACAGACCTTGGCCAAGAGGCAGCAGTCCACGTCTGTGTGTGTGTGTGTGTGTGTGTGTGTGTGTGTGTGTGTGTGTGTGTGTGTGTGTGTTCATGTGAGTCCATGAGAGACAGAGGGAGCTCTAGAGAGTGAAGTCGGTGGGTTCGTGGATCAGGACCTCTTCTTCCATTTGGAGGCACCTTGGGTGATCTCTCTCTCTCTCTCTCTGTCTCTCTCTCACTCACTCTCTCTCACACTCTCTCTTACACTCTATCTCTCGCTGCCCTGGTCTTTTTTGTCACACACACATCACTCAAACAGTCATAACTTGTCTCTCTCCCTTTCATACACAGTCAAACACACTTCCATTCTCTCTCTCTCTCTCTCTCTCTCTCTCTCTCTCTCTCTCACACACACACACACACACACACACACACTGAATTAGTTGCAAGCATGACCTTGGTCCTGTGAGCACTGCAGCACCAGCAGCAAATCAGAGCTGATTTGCTCAAAGAGCCAACCAATCATCCCTCTAGCTTCAGGAAAAGAGGGCAGATGTTGGGTGTTTGTGTGTTTGTGTGTGTGTGTGCACTTGATCACATCAGAGGCCTTGGCCAATGTAATCAGAATGCACAACTGAAAATGAATCATACTCATGCACTCACACATGCACACACACACACACACACACACACACACACACACACACACACACACACACACACACACACAAATAAAAATGAATCCAGTCATAGGGTGTAAATGTATTCTTTCACATGGAGTGAAGTGAGCTGTCAATGTGACATTTTAAGGTGTTCGTTGGGTGGAAAAAGGCATAAAATAAAACAAATAGTAAGACTGCAAAACACCAAGGATAAATCAACTATCCCAACAGCACACACATGCACACACATGCACACACATGCACACACATGCACACACATGCAAACACCAAAATGCAATCGAGGCTATGACTGGACTCACATAACTGCACATAAAAGCCAGATATGCCCTCAGCGAGTGACAGTGAGTGTGCAATGAACAGCACATCCACACCACACACACACACACACACACACACGCAGAGCAAACAACTTGGACGAGTAAGATCAAAAGGCATCTGACAAGTATCATCAGATGAGACACAAACACACAAACTGTATCAATACACATATGTGCACAGGGACACATACAGAGAAAGAGAGAGAGAGAGAGAGAGAGAGAGAGAGAGAGAGAGAGAGAATGCACACCCACACAAACACGTACACACACAAAGAGCGGTGTTCATAAATCATTGACAACGGGGAAGAAAGGTTTTCTACCTCAGTGAAGCACAACACTCCCATCTGGTGCCAGGACAGAGGAAACAGCAGGATGAGAGGAGAGGAGAGGAGAGGAGAGGAGAGGAGAGGAGAGAAGGATTGAGGGAGCCAGAGTGCATTTTTTGGCCCCTTGATCAGACTTTTAGGGGCATTTTGGTTGACCGATGAAATAATACATTCACTCAATACTCAATTTGTACCACTAAGATTGTTTTCTGATCAAACAAACGCTCCATTTTTCTCGCCAAGAACCCACTGGAAAGAATCACCCCAGTCATAGGTTCCCCAAATCCCCTGCAGTGGCCCACAGGGGACAGTAGTCACACTCAGGGCATGGATATTTGACACCTCAGTGAAAAAAAAAGGGTGCTCATATTTACCAGGGGGATTTTTTCCCCCCACATTTTTTATTTTGCATTTGATGAACTTTCAAGGGCATTTTTGCCCCGAGCCGCCTTTCATTTCCGACCCTGGAAGGAGTGCACAAGGAAATAGGAGGGAAGATGAAAGAAGACAAAAAACAGTGATACATTATTGATCCATATAGGGAATCAATAGAGCTCCAGGGAGGGAGACACACAGCAGCACTCCTGGAACCGGCATGGATTCAACGTCTTGCTCAAGGACACTTCAGAGGGGTGGATGATCGCTGACACAGGGACTTCAACCCACGTGAAGGACAGGGTCCCTGCTCACCACACCTCCCTGTGTTCAGTGAAGCTGTAATGAACAATGGCCTTTAAGAAACAAGTAAGTGATGACGGATTTACACATTTTACACTGTTTTTCCGCTGGTTCCGCTTGGTCCCAGAGTGGCGAAATATTTCCTAGGCCTGGGAAAAAGTGTCAACTGTGAAAAAAATGTGAAAACTGGAAATACAGGACAGCAAACTGACAGGACCACGCCTGCAAGTCACTGACAATATAGATTTGCAGTGAGGTTTCTGACAGATACACAGCAGCACTTGCCGTGTCTGACAGACCCACAGCATGTGTCACATATCTGACCCAGAACACTATAAGTGGAATTTGTGAAGGGATGTACACGATAAGACGTACTGTTGTATGGCCCTGAGGCAATCGTACCATGGTTGATGTAACACATATCAGATATTAAGGGAGAGGAGTGGGAGAGAGGGAGTAGAGGGAGGAAAGATAAACATCAGAGGAAGCGAGAGCCGGAGAGGGAGAGCCGAGGGTTAAATATTTCACAGTTTAGCATCTCTACCACACAGATGCAGTACTTGGAGTACTTGCAGAGCGAAGCACAAACAACTTGTTCAGACAGAAAGAATGACAAGAGAGAGAAAGGATGAGAGTTGAGGATGAAAGGAGGGAGGGAGGGACAGAGCACTGAACCACTTTGAGATGAGATGTAATGGTGTGATTATGGACATCAGTCACTGTGTCCATTACTACAACAGCTTGTGATCAATTGGAACCCTGCTAACAAAATCTACTGATGTACTGGTCCTGCAGTGCACCCTCCCCTCTCTCTCTTTCTCTCTCCCTCCTTCACTTTCATCCTTTTTCTGACTCTCTATTTCCATTTCTCTGTCTTTACAAATTGGTATATGCAACTCTGAATAAAGTCAATCCCTCAAAGGCTGTTAGACAAATGTCAGGATACAATAAAGTGAGACACTGTCGTTGAATCTTAGTCATTCGTTTATTTTCAATACAAGGGATTCATTCTACCATTAAAATGATGAAATTATGGGACAAATGATGAAAAATGATGAAAAATGATACCTTAATAAAGAGTAGTACTGGTAGAGTCACTTGTAGAGACTTGTACAAACTGGATTCTATGTTATTACTGACTTAATTATAGTTCATTTTTTCTTCTTCCTTTTTGTCTCCACTTTCCTTTGTGTAGTGTGTTTTACACACTCTGCACATGGTCTCTTCAAAATGAAAGCATTGTTCTCAATAAGATTTCCCTGTATAAATAAAGGTGTGAAATCAAACCGACTATTTCATCTTCAAGTAAAGCATACGTGTCAAATGTATTTATGCTTGCAAGGCCCCTTTTGGACATTACATCAGTACCATTACAGGATATCCAGGTACTGTCAGTCTGTCCAGTCCAACAGCTTTTGTGAGTTGCAACACTACTTGACTTGAGCTTTTTACAGCTGCTATCTACATGCAGCATCCACGCCTTGAGTCCCAGCATGGGTAAACTGAGGTACGTTGGTATATGTTACAACTACCCTTCTCCGTTCAGCTCCTTCTTACCTCCAGGCTATGGTCAAGCCTTACACCCCCGCCCGACCACTTCGCTCTGCTGCCTCGAGGCGACTGGTTGTCCTGTCGCTCAGAGGTTAGTTACACGGTCACGGCTCTTCTCTGTTCTGGCCCCACAGTGGTGGAATGAACTCCCCACTGATGTCAGGACAGCAGAGTCGCTGCCCATCTTTCGCCGCAGGCTGAAAACCCACCTCTTCAGGAAACACTACCCTGACCCTTCCTCTTCAGGAAACACTACCCTGACCCTTCCTCTTCAGGAAACACTACCCTGACCCTTCCTCCTAGCCTTGACTACTTGTCGTCAATTATGTGTCTGTGCTCTTGTTTATTTGGTTCACTTATTTGTCTCATTTGTTTAAGTTAAAGTAGGTTGCTAACTTATTGCACTCTTACCTTAACACTAGTTATGCTCTTAGTTGCTTGTTTAGGAAGGAAATGCACTAGTATGCATAGTTGTATGCATAGTTCTCTTGCCTACCTATGTTGAATACACTTATTGTAAGTCGCTTTGGATAAAAGCGTCTGTTAAATGACTGTAATGTAATATAATGTAATGTGAGGTACATCACAAGAAGGAAAAGGATTGGCAATAAAGAGGAGGAGGAACATTTTACCTTGTTTGTTTCATTCACTCAATAATTACTGTTTGTGTTATGGCATGAAACAGCAATATTATACAGTTAACAGATTATTGTGTGGATGTAAATAAAGCCATTGATTGGAAGGAGTAGTTGGGTGAGGTATTCACCATTTACACTTTACATTACACAGATTTACACTCATAAAATGACTGTTGGCATGGAAATAAAGCATGTGTTTTCCTTCCTTCCTTCCTTTTTGAGGAGAGAATCGTCTGTGTTTTTGACAAACCCTTCTCATATTCTTGACCATTATACTGGTTACCTAAGGCCCAGTGATGGGATACATTACTACTTTTACAAATGATTATAAAAAGGTGTAAAAGCAGGCCTGAAGCAGATAACGTGCCCTGAATGGAAATAGGACGCCAGCTGCATTTCTTATGTAGCAGAAACAGATTTAACCCACTTTCATCTCATATTGTTCTAGTCACAATAACATTTTCGTTCGGGAGATCGACCATCGCATCGCCTTCAGGGAAATGGCACAGATCATTTCTCACACTGAGAGGGGCATGAAACAAGAAAGCATGTGAACGATCAACTGAAACTTTAATACATTGCAACCAAAGCTATTGCATTATGCTGAAAAGCCAAATAAACTCAAATAAACTAAACAAAAAAGTAAACTCTCCAAGAGAAGTCATTTCAAATATTCTATTCTACTCTATTCAGAATAGAATGCAACAGAATAGAATTGAGCTTTAATGGTATTTATCAATATTGTATCTGTAGAATACATCTCATACTGATATGAAGTTGCCGTCCTGTAGTGCAGTACGCCAGCCCTTGACAACCCGTCACTCACCTGGCAGAGCACAGAGAGCAGAGGCAGATGCAGCGGCAGAAAGGCGACAGCACTCAACCTCTCCGTCTCTCTCCGTCTCGCTGGATGCCGCTCCTTAAGTTGAACCGCCGTTGAAAGCTGTCTTGGCAGCGATTACCTCCTCCTCCTCCAGTTACCGAGGTAAATGAATCAGAGACGTTCCCTACACTTCTGACAACCGAGCCCGATGTGCAGTCTTTTCAAATGTAAATTGACAATAATGACTTTTCCCGGTCTTATCTGAAATACACTGTATAAGAATAGTGTCTAGACGTTCAGATACACCTTGCAGCCTAGGCAAATTGAATTTGGGTGGTTGGACTGCAGGGGAAGCAGGCTGCAACTGTACTTTTGGCTTAACATCAAATTCCCTCTTTATCCCAGCATCATGTTGAGGTTTAAAAGGGAGGAGGTTTGGCATGGACACCACTGAATGTTGCCCAACTTTATTTGAAAGTGACTGACTCACTTGAAAACAAACAGCACAGGTCCTGGGTTGGACTCTCAGCCCCGGACCTTCCTGTGCAGAGTTTCTATGTTCTCCCCACGTTAACGAAGGTTTCCTCTGGGTGCTCCCGTTTCCTCCCACAATCCAAAGACATGCAAGTCAGGTGGACCGGAGGCTCTAAATTGCCCGTAGGTGTGCATGAGAGTGAGAGTGCGTCTGTCTGTCTGTGTTCGCCGTGTGATGGGCGACAAACCGTCCAATGTGTTTCCCTGCCTTCCGCCCAATGCATGTTGGTGACCCCATGACCCTGAAGAGAGGCTTGTACAATATATGTCTTATATGTCTTAAAATATTCCTAACCCTAATCCTTAAGTAAGATATTCATTCATTCATTCTTTTTTGTGGCCTAATAAATCACATGCATTGTTCACAAAATCATCATCTGGTTGGATCAACTTGACACTGTGTCATGTGAATGGGAAGCATTGAGGCCAGCAGAAACAGATAATCGTCACCATTTGGAAAGAGCAGAACACTGGTATTGTACTGTACACCCAGGACTTTCTCTTTTGTGATATTCGACTTCCATCATTTTCATTTCTGAAAATTCAAACTAATGATTCCTGCAAAAGGACTTAATCAGTTCTAGACTTTTAAATTATCCTGTAATCCTGTAGTCTGATTTCATAATCCAGGGATTACATATAGTCATTATCCAACACTGTGAGGCCCTGGTATGTGGACCGCTTGTTCTGAACACTGGCGCCCCCCAGGGCTGTGTCCTCAGCCCCCTCCTGTACTCCCTGTTCACGCATGACTGCGTCGCCACATTCAGCTCCAACGCCATCATAAAGTTTGCTGACGACACCACCGTCCTGGGCCTCATCGCAGATGGTGATGAGACGGCCTACAGAGCAGAGGTCAGAGCCCTGGCAGTGTGGTGCCAGGACAACAACCTCTCTCTTAACGTCAGCAAGACTAAGGAGCTGATAGTGGACTACAGGAAGTTGCGGCTGCATCACACCATGGTAAGGCAGCTGCTCCACCCAGGACCGCAAGGCCCTACAAAGGTTGGTGAAAACAGCCCAGACCATCCCTGACAGTGTGCTGCCCACCCTGGACAATATCCACCTCACCTGATGCCTGAGAAAGTCTCATCAAATCACCAAGGACCCCAGCCACCCAGCTAACACAGTCTTCACCCTGCTACCGCCTGGTAGACAGTACAGGAGCAGACAGACTGAAGGACAGCTTCTACTTACAGACCATCAGGCTACTGAACTGTTGACCCACAACCTCATACCCACGCCACTTTACGTCCACTGCACATGCACTTTTATACCTGTACATCTGTATATATATATATATATGCATCTCTAAGATTATTTACAACTGTTGTCAATCCTGCTGCTTTTTCATATTCATACATTTTTTTATTCCCATTTCTATTTTAGTTTATCCGCCCTTAATTGTCTTGTTATTTTGTTTGTGCTTTATATATAGATGTGTGATTTAATGTATACCTACCCAGTTGAAACGTGCCTCGTGATACTGATACTGCGATACTGTACATATGACAATAAAGGACTTTGAACTTCTACAGATAGTCCTGTAGGTGGCAGTAGTGTCCTGCCAGACTCAGTGTTACACAGAGGGATACTATGGTTGTTATCGTTCAGGTGAGGCTGCACAAGCTTTTAAACCCATACGATACTTGAAACTGTAATAGTCATGATGCTGACTCTGACACAACCTCCAATATCCTTTGAATCAGGTGAGATGTTTTCCGTATTGTATCCAATCTCTTGTTAGTAAACCCACACAATCTTTGGTCTTCATCTCTATGCTGCTATGCAAACTGACTGTAATCCTACAACTCTCACTATCAATGTTTGAAAGTTTAACAAGCTACCAGTTGCTTCACTTTGGAAGAAGTCAAACTACAGCAAAGCTTCTCTCAACTTCAACATCTTTAGTTAATTAGAAAAAGTAGTTCAGAAAAAAGGAAGGAATCTTAACTTTCTGTCATATATACACTTAAAATACATGAATAACATGGACTTTGTAACATCTGACTTGTACAACTTTAGCAATTAAAAAAGTAAATGCAAAAAAAATGATGAATTCCATTCTTTTATAGCTAAAAATATTTGGCAGTTGTAGTTAAGTCAACTTCAGAATTACATAAAAGCAATAAACAACTACTGAAACCAATATCCAGATTTGAATTTTGTTCACCTACTGAGCTACTGAAAAACTTTAAGTAGTGCAATTACAAGCAGTGAAACCAATCCCAACACTTCTCACTATTCCATCACATTATCATCACCATGACATGACTGTAATAACACTGTCCATGCTCCAGAAGGTTCAGAACTTGTTGCATGCATTTATATCCTATTCAGTAAGTATAACCATTTCATGGCATATAGTTCCATTACACTGCTGGACTTGGTTGCAACCTGCTGCGTGTAATACTGTGTGAATGTATAAACTCCTTCCTTCCTTTTCCATGTATTGCACTTGGAAAATGATGATAGTAATATTATTATAAAGGTTCACTCAGGTTTCTCTCTTTTTCTCTAACCTCAAAAATCAATCAGGGATTGATCAGGGTCAGGGGTGTAGTGCTATAAGAGCGCACCGGCACTTCTTTTTAATGGTTAAAAAAATGCTTTGTTGTAGTCTATTTTTAACGCGTCTATCCGACATTTCCCGCTTGTCCACATAGTTTATACGCGATTGCGGACCATTCTGCAGGCCTGCATAAGAACGTCCCCTCTCTTTCTCTCTCGTTCTCTCCTCCTCTCTCTCTCCTCCTTCAGACCGACGTTGCCCAGGCTGGTCAACATCACCGCGTCCATCTCCAATCTTGCGCCGTTCCGTCTAGACTTCTCTGACCCACTATGGCGATCAAATCGTCTGCATCTGTGACCACCGTCCGTCCGTGTGTTGACTTGATTAGACTTTTAAATACGGATTATAATTCTCGTTATTCTAACAATGCACTGTTGGCATGTTTTGCGTTTTGGGGATTTAGCTAATTGCATTTCTTCAAACTTTTTAAAAACGTTGTTTTTGTAATTGTAATTGTTAATTTCACTTTTCTATAGCTAAGTTAACAATGTGCCGTGTGCTTGTATTTACGGTTTTGATATAATAAAGCATGCGAGTTATTGAAGACACGTGTCTGTCCCATCTTTTTACTTTGTTTCAATTTCAGTGTTGCGTTCTGTGTTGCGTTTCAGCGCTGAAGCGATACATTATATTCGGTTTCGAAATCCCACTTTCTGCTGCCTGCCACCTAGTAGGCTAATTGGCTACCTTTATTTCCTGTGATGGTGACGTCATACAATACTGCGCTCCGGCACTAAAAAAAATAGTACTACACCACTGATCAGGGTGCGTTCATACCAAACACGTTTGGAGTGGTTTATTTGAAGTCTGTTTACTTTGAGTGAAATTACAGCAAAGAGCAGACAAGTCCATAATGCAGAGATGAAGCTACAGGGACTGGAATCAGATTTGTTTCGACTTCCCTGCTGCCAAAATCTCCAACCTGGCAGGGTGACAGGTTACCAAGCTACTTGTGAGTCCACGTTACAAGCCCTGGTTTGCTTGTAATTGGCCAGTGTGAACCTAAATGAAGCAACAACAAAAAAAAATGGTTGGGACCAAAGAACAAACTGTAGGTGTGATTGAGCCAAGTGAGGCAAGGAATCCTCGTGGTGTAAGCGAGAGTTTAGGCCACTAGGGGGTGACGGTCTCTTGTCTGACTTCCAACACAGAAGTACATACACAGACAGACACGAACACACACAAACACACACCACTTACCTAATGCATGTCATTCTATTCAGTATAACTATCTTGACCAATGAAGTCCTGGGCTTTCACTACACGGTCTACAGCTGCAAACACACTGCATACCATACCTTCTGAATGCACCTAGATGTACAGTGGTGGCCAAAATTATTAGAACACTTGGCATATTTAAGAGGTTTCAGTTGTTTTTGTTCAATTGGCCATTAAAATACCCATAAAACGAATGAAATATATACAAAGTCATCATTATGCTCTATAAACCATAGAATAGAGCCATCATAAGGAGATTTACGTCATTTTCCTTACAAAAAACAAGCTAGGCCTATTTCACTGTCAGTGTCACACAATCATGTTCCATTCAAAGGAAAGCCTTTGGCTTGAGTTGCAGAAGGCGGGATAACATTAGTGTTCAAGTTCTCAGGAAATATATTGACACTATGCCAGAGAGATGTGCTGCTGTAATTGCTGCAAAAGGTGGACATACCAAATATTAAAGTTAAAAGTGGATAAAAACAGTAGGACTCACTTCATCTGATATTTGTTGTGCTCAGAGCAACCATCTGCATGTTTCATGAACATTATGAAATGAAATCATGTTTTGGAGGCAAGAAAAGGTCAATATTTTCAGATCTGTCAGGTGTTCTAACAATTTTGGCCACCACTGTATATATGCAGAGTAATATGAGTAATCTACTGATTATCGTATATACTGCATGGTCCATTTATAGTGCATGGTCAGCACTGTGATAATTTGCGAGTTATCAATATGTCTCTTCACCAATGTAACTAAGACAAATTCCTACTACACAGAGAACTTCATGGCTATGGGGAAATCTGTTTACTTTGTGTTCTGCCATGATGTTCAGTAAAATATGTTATGCTTGTCAATTGATAGCTTATGGGCTTGTGTTGATTTTGAGTCTCTCTGATTCACTTTGCTTGAAAAGGTTGTTTTTAAGAATGGAGAGGTCAGAAACAAGTATTGGGCATTTATAAAACATGATTCTGACTACTTTTCCTTCTTCCCGAAACCCCATTATCTAGGCCTTTGATTGCATGATGCTCAAGGCAAATACGCCCAACAAATTCATTCTACAACCTAATCAGGCCTAATCAAACTAAATTGTCAAAAAGCAATTTCCCAAGGGGATATTGCATTCCAGTTAAACTCAATATTGTTTGTATTTACAGCAAAAAAAGGCCAGGAACAAATTGTAAAGATATTCTTCTGTATTACTGATTATGATAAAGTCAAAACTACACCTAGATCTGGTATCCTGGCATGCATGAGCTCATGCACTCATGCATTTCTTGCAGGTTTGTGAAACAATTCAAACTTTGTTTCTTGTTTTGTCTTTCTCGCTCATTCATTTACTCACAAACACACACACACACACACACACAGGTTGTCATTTGTTGACAGGTCATGTGGCATCCTGCTTCTTCATCGATCAGGGGAAAAGGGAGGCTCTTGTTCCACTATAAATACACACACAGCTATCGGTGCCCTTGGGCCACTCTCCTCCACCTCCACCTTCTCCTGTGCCGTCGCCTCGTTTTTCTCTCCATCCTTCCTCCAATCCCTCTCTCCTTTCTCCGGCCCGGCTATTTCTGTCTGGCTCTATAAAACTCTGGCCACTCAGCCTGGTGTTGGATTTCTAGACACACACACAAATGCAGACTGACTGACAGATCTCACACACACACACACACACACACACACACACACACACACACACAAAATCTAATTATGTGCATCGATTGAACACACCAGCCCACAGCCATGAACATATATAAAAAAGACAGAAACACAAACATGCACAGATGAAAACTGCGTACAGGAAAGTTTTTCTCATGCAGGCTTTTACAGTTGCTTTTCATGAATGGAGGCAATTTAAACCACATCCAGTTGTGATGATTAACAGGAGACACAATCTAAAATTGCCTGTAAAAAAAATATCAAAAAACTCAAACGACGAGACACAACATTGGAATGAAACAGAAATACCTAAGTTCACTGGTATTCAGTCAAAACGCAGACACACCATAACTAAAAAGTGTTGATAATGAAAATTAATAATAAATGAAATGGAAAAAAACAAAGGGAGTGCTGTCCTGAATCTTTCTTTATCATTGTTTTTTGACTTGAGTGCATTGTATCCCATTACTGTCAGAAACAGTATGGGTCACATCCTAGAATAAATATGAACAGTCATAAAAGAAAATCTGATATGAGCAGCGATTCAGAATTGAGCAATCCCTGCTCGTTTCTCGAGCTTCTAGCTCAGTTTGATGTTTTGTTCTCTCATTTATCTTTTTTTTATTTGTGTCCTTGCATCTCTGAAAACCACATTGTGAAGCTGTTTATCAAAAGTGCTTTATAAATACATTTTCCTTGCCTTTGTCTCACATTAATTTCTGCTTCTGTCTCTTCCCATTCGTCATTCATTCGCTTTCCCCTTTTCTCTTTTGCCATTCTGCTCCGTCTCTCTCTTGCTTTCTGGCTTTACCCCCAAAAGAACAGCACACAGAGTAGACCGTCGGTTTAGGATAAATAATTTAATGCAGTTACACTGTCAATATATGTGCACTCTCACTCACAAAGGAGAAAAAAGAAAAGCAATAAGCCTGCCAGCCCCCCTACGCCTGCTCTCCCTCCCTGATCCCCAAATAACAGATACATGGATAAACATCAACAAAAAAAGTCAACAGTATGTGTAATATTGCTTAGCGCAGCCTAAAAGACCCCTTGACCAGCAACAACAGAGACATCCTGTAAACCTGCATGGTAAACACTCACTCAAATATATGCATTGTATAAGTACCACCAGTTCATCATCAGTTCATCTGAACTCCCACACAAAGGGAGGTACACACACACACACACATACACACACACACCATAGTGAAGACCCAAAACTCAAAACATGTACATTATTATGTTTATCAGTCATACAGCCCTTATATTCCAACCTTTAACAATATCTTTGAATATACAGCGCTACTCTTCTTCCGACTCCGATAGGATTTGAGTATTTGGTGCGTCATTCATCTGTCAGTGTAATGCCGCATTACCCAGATAAGTAGACACACTATCCTGCTGGAAATACACGGTGTGTGTTGGGTGAAAACATTGTGTCTTCAAAAGGTGAAATTTAAAAAAATGCACAGTCATCCAAATCCCTTTTGGATGACTGTGCACCTTATAAAGAACCATATAAACCTTCAGTTGAGGGGAAAAACATGAATATCATCAACAGTGGTATACAAACCTAGACTACAAAATGTTTCATGTCAATGAAACAGACCGAATGCAGACATGACTGTGCATCTTAGATAGCTAAAATGAAGAGTTTTGTTCCAAAATTAGATATCCATCATTTAGAAAATTACACTTACTCCTACTGACTGACTCTGACTCTAACTCTAAAAATTGAATGATGAACTTCATGTAATGATTATCTTCCAATATATGGATAAAAAGCATTTTGGAAGAGAAGTCTTCATGTGCATGTTTTCAAGCAGGGTATTCCTCAAACCTAATTCCAAAAGAAACAAAATTAGAACAATCAAAAGCTTTTAAGGGGAAGTTACAAAAAAATAATACAAAGTATTATTCCTGTGATCTCAGTTCAGTCTAGATTTGTGAAGAGAAAAAAAAAGAGGGCCAAGACTCTGATAATATGCTGTTTGCCATCCAGAGACAAATCTTGGAGCTGTTTCATGTGAAGTGAATTAGTAACTGGCCTTGTGAACACTGTGGCAATACCGAGGGACATTTAATGGAGATGGGCACATTTTCTGGCTCATAACTGTTGGCACTCCAATGAAGCAAAGCTAGGCTATAGAAACTCAAACACATTTTATGAGTCCACAAAGTCTCCCAATTCATTGACAGATGAAAGCCATATTTAGCCACGATCACAGAGCAAATTAGAGCCTAGTTTCTCTTCATTCTAGCTTTAGGAGCGAGTTGTTTATCATAAATAATGATAGAACATTTTACATTATAGGCGTTTAGCTGATGCTCTTATCGAGAGCAAGAAGATAAAACAAGCTTGCAATTCCTGGGCTGCCATGCAGCCACCATAGGAAAAACACAAGGTTTCTGAATTGTGAATTTTCACTTTAGTATGTAGAGCACTGTAGGTTTTACTTCTTTTCTACCTTGAGTCTCACAAATCAGGTCCAAACACTCAAAGTGAGACAAATCTAGTTTGCATCAAGTATTGGAAGGGAGTCAACGTATTCTCAGCCAAATTTCTATCAGGCTACAACAGAAGGATTTCCTGATCTGATGATGCACCACTGTTGAAATGCTAGAGGAAACATCGAAGAAACAAGTGCTGTCACAACAGCTCTCAAAAAACAACAATGTCAAGGAAATTTCAACAATGCATAATTAACTAGAAGAAATGTTTGAAATATTGCCACATATTTCATTAAGTATACCCCTTCAGGTACCTGGTCAGCTTGAGGTTTGGATAATTGAAGTTCTGATGTATTTACACATACACACCATTATAATAACATATAAAATAACAAAGTCCAGCACAATAAGTTGAATTCAGGCTGCCCAGTAGACTTCGGCTGGGACTACATGGTAACAGTATTTGAACAGTTACCGTGATAAACCAGGAAGTGTACTTTCTATCCATTTTTATTTGCCGTCTCAAGCACTTCAAGAGAGGCCCAATCCCACACACCTAAATCACCTTTCGTTTTCCATCGCTTCAGTATTGGGAGGAAGCTGTTAGACAGAGGGATGCCCAGACTTCACCAACAGATCATGATGGACATTTCTGACAGAGGGAGCAGGGGAGGGGAGGGGGGTCTGTATAGTATGTGGCTGTGTCTGAATGATGTGTGTGTGTGTGTGTGTGTTATGTGATACTGTGATTCATCAAAGTATATCTAAGTATTGAAAAATGTGTAAATCCTATTTTTTGTCATAGTTATAATGGCTGTAGACCTACTCCCTGCACCAGTAATGGTAGGAATTGTGTGGATATACAGTATAGTTAATGTATACAGTACATTAGTGTGTGTGTGTATGTATGTGAATATACACTCAGTGGCCACTTTATTAGGTACACCTGTACACCTGCTCATTATTGCAAACATCTAATCAGCCAATCATGTGGCAGCAACTCACTGGATAAAAGCATGCAGACATGGTCAAGAGGTTCAGTCGTTGTTCAGACCAAAGATCAGATGATTGTTGGTGCCAGACGGGGTGGTTTGAGTACCTAGAGTTTACAGAGAATGGTGTGAAGTGGTTCAAGCGGACAGGAAGGCGACAGTAACTCAAATAACCACGCGTTGCAACAGTGGTATGCAGAAGAGCAATTCTGAACGCACACCGGGTTCCACTGTCAGTTGGTATTAAGGTGTGCCAAGATAGCTACCTACTTAGCTGAGCAGTGTTTCAAAGCCACAGCCTACCTGAGTATTGTTGTTGACCATGTGCATCCCTTTGTGGCCACAGTCTACCCATCGTCTAACGGCTACTTCCAGCAGCATAACGCGCCGCGTCACACGTCATCTCAAGCTGGTTCCGCGATCATGACAATGCATTGAGTGTACTCCAGTGGCCTCCACAGTCACCAGACGTCAATCCAATAGAGAGCCTCTGGGATGTGGTGGAATGGGAGATTTGCAGCTGCAGCAACTGTGTGACGCCATCATATCAACATGGACCAGAATCTCTAAGGACTGTTTGCAGCACCTTGTTGAATCCATGCCTCAAAGAATTCAGGTTGTTCTGGGGAGAAAGGGGGATCATACCCAGCACTAGAAAGGTGTACCTGATGAAGTGGCCACTGAGTGTATATGCATAGGTATGGATGAGGTATGGTTTTTTTTTTTACTGTTCCCTGCCTGTGTATGTGTGCGGGGGTGTATGTGTGTCCAAAGAGGTAAAGGTGAAGTATGGGTTTTGTGTATGTGCCTGCCATCCTGCTTCCCTGCAGGTGTGTTAGTGTTTGTGTGTTTGTGTGTGTGTGTGTGCGCATGTGTTTAATGTAACTACAGTGACAGGTAGAGGTGAAGTGTTGTGCTAATATGACAGCTAGATATCACACTCAAGGACGCCACTGTCCTCTCATCGAGTATTGAGGAGTTATGGGGCTCTGTGTGTGTGTGTGTGTGTGTGTGTGTGTGTGTGTGTGTGTGTGTGTGAGTGATTAGGCTGTTCTACAGAGAACATTGAGTCCCCTGTCTCCTGTCATCTGTCTCCAGTGTGAGTTTTTACACCCTAGTGTACCCGTACAAAATGTGTGTGTGTGTGTGTGTGTGTCACCCTCTACCTGGTAGGCTAGAAAAGCCATCTTAACCAGTGTCACCACACAGCCAATGACCAAGAACAATGCACTCACGACTTTAACAATGTATGTAATATATGCATAGGCAGGCACAATAGTGGTTGTGTCTGCCGTTAAGAGAATCTATCAACACTAAATACCCCAAACTAAGAGACTGGATGATGAAACCATGAACAGATAGGATAGAAAAATAATTGGACTGGGAACAAGTCTGGTAGGTAGAGAAATATATGTGAAAATAAAAACAAATCATACAAACAAGTTCTGAATAAAATAAAATAAAATAAAATAACATAAAAAAATGTACCTTTAGCTGCTTGATGAGTTATCAATAGCCTCACACACAGCATGTTTGTTGCACAGAACAGAAAATTACTTTTCAGGTGAATTTTGTGTTAAGATCTTTGGCTATGTTGGACCTGGACATGATTTCAGATGGATATTATTAAGCTATCTATCATACAAATGTGGAAACAGAAATAGTCTGCGGGGATGCACCATGGCCAACACGACGGGACACATTATCAGATTATCTTACATACATTCATATTAGAAACTTAGACAGACACATATTTCAAAAATTTGGGTGGCTGTGCGTTTACCTACTCATAACGCTTGATTCAACACTTCAACAGTCTACAAAAGCTGACTTTTGAACAATCAATGAATGTCTTCTACAGTGGGATAAGTTTTACTTTCAAACACTGACATTTGGCACCAATGTATTTTTTCCACTTGTAAGATTATTTAAAAAAAAGGGGAATAGGAAAGCTGTTGTGATTATTTTCAGTCTGTGGTGGGCTATTTTTGACTTTTGACATACAAAAGTGGGAGATAAATCAAATGGGGAGATAAATCAACCATTCACTCCTGATTCACCTGTCACATCCTCCTGTTTTTTTTTATGTCTTCAGTTACTCTATTTTGTCCAAGTCTGGTTCATTCTTACCATATAAGGTAGACCCTCGAACTTCTAGCATTATACATTGAAACTCTTCTTTTCTGAGCACCATTCTGTAGTTTCACCACACCCATATACATGATTATAGTCTTACCCATAGACACACCCACACATATAGATTCACACAAACATTTTACACAATTTTATTTCTCACCTACTTTTCGAGAGAAGAAAGAATATTCCCATACACGCAAATCACCTCTGCGTCTCTCAGACTCCCTAGTTATGAATTTCATTGGTTCATCCTTCTCTTCGGTGAGAGACAGAGAGAGAGAGGAAGTCCTGGAGATTAGAGTGTACACTCCAGACACACTTCACACACACACTTCACACACACCTAACCTCTCAGTTCTTTGGGCCGGCTGATATGTGAGGAGGGCTGAGAAGGGCTGGGATGGGTGTGTGTGTGTGTGTGTGTGTGCGTATATAGCGGCATCAGTTCTTTACACTGGGCTTCCTTTTTTTATTTTTCCTTTATGATCTTTATGAATTATTTACTATGTATGTGTGTGTATCTGTTCAAGTATGTGCCTGTGTCTGAGTCTGTGCATGAGAGTTTTGAGGTGTATGCATGTTATACGTGTATGGTTTGCTAGTGTGTGTGTGTGTGTGTGTGTGTGTGTGTGTGTGTGTGTGTCTTAGTCCTGTAGTAATGTGTTAGGAGACGGCCGGCTTGCTGTAGTCCTCGACGCCGATGATGGTGGCCTTGCAGAAGAAACAGTCCTTGTTGTTCATCAGATGCTGGTTGATACAGGCTCTGTTGAGAGGACAGAGAGGGATAGGTAATAATAATGTAAGGATGTGACACTTTACTGATCCCTATGGGAGGGGAAAAGACAGGAGCAGAGAGGGGAAAACAGAGAGTGGGGAGGAATAAGGGAGGGAGGGAAAAAGGCATATATATATATATATATATATATATATATATACAGAGAGAGAGAGAGAGAGTATGGGAAACAAGTATGTAAGATGTATGGAGAAAAAAAAAAAAGAGTCGGGCATGGATGTGATTAGACTCAGGTCAGTATGGTTTACTCCGACCACATGACAGGGCTTTCAATCAGCAGCAGAATAATCCATACAACTGCTGAGTTGGCATGCCAGCTAAGGTAAATCAAGCGCACCTCAGGGATAACATGAAATATGTATTGAAATATGAATGTGACCATGGTCTGCTCCCTGCAGCACTGGGGAGGTTTTGGCCACGATCAGCAATTATCAAACAGCTGAGTCATACGATCACACACACACACACACACACGCACACGCGCACACGCACACGCACACGCACACGCACACGCACACGCACACACACACACAGTAGAAAACCATTTAATTTACTACATAAATACTACATAAATTCTGTGATGTATGTTTGTATGTTTATGCATACACGTGTGTGTGAATATGTGCACACACAGGTGTGTGTGTGGCAGTTTCAAGGACCGCTTTTAACTAAGAAACTCAAGGAGTCCTATAGCCATCCATCTACCTGTGTCAATCTGTCAGTCTGTTTGGATCGATGAGGCCATTGGGAGAATGGAGTGCGGCCAGCTCTGAGGCTCAAGCAGCCTCCCGGGAGTGATGATGAATAATGCAGAATAAGGAAATCCTTTTACAATAGACCATCACCAGTTACGTCACTAAGGTTGGCCATTGATGACGGATTACATTTTCTATCCAGATACCGGATAACTAAATAACTAAATAACTTAATAAAAACGTGCATAGCGTTCACTACGTCACAAAAAAATAGGTTCTCTACAAGCTTAGAGGGCCATCTCAGCAGGAGGCCTTTAAAACCTTATTTAATCTTTGACTGATTCGACCACCAGAGTGGCTTAATGAGTGGGAGGACCTGTGTCCAAGGCTCCATGACAGGAAGCATCCACCCTGCTGGGGAGTCCTAGAGCACACTGTTCTGTAGCCGAGCTTGACCTCTCTGTGGAAGGGGGTATGTGGAAAATATAATTTCCCTACTGGGATGAATAGTATCAAAAACAGTGAACAGTTATCTTTATAGCTTGAAATAAAACAAGAGAACATATTCCCAAAGCGAATCTTGACAAAGGCTTTGATACTGCTGATGATCAACTTATGGATCACCAAAATTACACCCAACCAAAATGTATACTCGGGGAGAATGGAACAAATGATGTGTGTGTTGCGTTTGTATATTTTATTCTTTGTTGGTGATTGTGTGTGTGTGTGTGTGTGTGTGTGTAGACTCACTTGCAGGACTTGTGGGAGCAGGGCTTGAAGATGGCAGAGATGGAGTGAGCATAGCAAATGGGGCAGAGGTCTTCCTCGCTGGTTGGCTGGAAGGAGACAAAAAACAAGTTGCTTTGGACAGTTTGGCACCGTGTTATCTCTGCCGCTCTCCATTTTTCTGTTAAGCTGCTAAGATGTTAGCCATGACACATTTTATATATTGAGTTACTGCCAGAGTCAACAGACCTTTGTCATGCTAACAGGCATAAACGGGGACTTGTAGCACGCTAGCAAATATCTGCACCCCACAATTACCTGGAGTGTTTTATTAGCCTCACCTCTCCATGTGTGTCTATAGCCCCAGTGCATCATGGGACCTAAGAGCTAACACCTTAAGGTCCCTATGGAAACAAAAATTGCCTGCGTATGTCATCACCACCATTACGAGCCTTTTTCATACTCATTTCCTTTTTCAGTCTTTTTCTGCATCTGTCATCCCTTCTGTTCACTTGGCAACCTCTCTTCGCTTTTGTTCTTCTTCTTTCCTCTCTTCTCTCCCCCTCTGCTCCTCAGTTTATTTGCTCAATTCGTCATTCCCCTTTTAACGCCCCTCTATCTGTGATCGACTCTGAGAAACCAGAGTTCTGCTCCCTCCTCTCGGCACCTTTATCTGTTATTCCTCTGTTCCTTTTCTCCTCCAATCCCTTGTTTGTCCACTCTTCTCCCTCTGACTCCAGACCTCCAGTAACTCTGTTTTTCCAACCCTGACTTTTCCCTTTCTCTTTCTCTCTATCTTTCCTCCTTCAAGCCCTTTCTTGTTCTCGTCCAATCCCACACCTCTCTACTTTTCTTCCTTTCACTCCAACCCTCTTTCTCACGCTGTCCCCAACCAATCAACACATGTATCGGCAACCTCCCCCCCTCCTCTTCACCTTCTATCCCCCTTTCTTCCACATCCATACCACCTCTCCTCCTCTACCTTCCCTCATCTGTGTTGCTCCCTCTCTCCCTCTGCCACATTTCAACTCTACCAGGGACACAATGTGCTAGCTGTCAACCATCTTTCACAACCATCCTTACAGAGCTGGAACTTCACATCTGCACACTGAAGAAAAACCTTAACAAGCAATTCAATTTTGTATTCCAACTTACCAAGCCTAATTGAACATATTTGAAGTGAAATGATCTTACTGTACTGGCGGGCCAGTCTGCTGCTTTTTCACAATTTACTTATTTGAAAGAAAAAATAATAATTTTCAAGATATTTCTTGTCTTCTTATTTCTTGACCTCCTGTCATGTCATCATGTCTTGAGACCACTCTGCTCGACTCCAATGTGTGGTTCCTTCCTCCTTTCAGATCTCCTTCCTTCCTATGCCCATTCCTCCTTTCCCCACTTTGTCTCCTGTTATCAGCAGCTTTGTCACCTCCTCCACTACTCTCTCTCTCTCTCTGTCAACCTTGCTTTCCTCAGCCTTCATCTATTATTTTTCACCTTCATTTTACGTTGACATTGAAGGCATTTGGCTGACACCCTTAGCCAGAGTTACTTACAATGTGTGAGCAGGTAATAGTTTGGTGTCTTGTGAAAGGACATTTTGACAAGCAAGCATGGCTGTTGATGGACTCATTGGCTGGTGCATGCAGCAAAACTGTGACCTGTTTTTTACAGAATGGACTCTCTCATCTTTAGGCCACCCTGTGACGTTCCCTCTTCTCTTAGAGAATATAGGGCATGTTTTGTTTCCTGCAATCAACAGCTGTGTCTGAAGTATTTTTAGTGTTTGTTTTAACCTGCTTGGGCCACCAGATGGGTGCGGTTTGCCACATAGGATGATAAAATGAGATCCACAGATTAGAAAATCACAAGGAAAGATTTTAAAATGTAGTGTACATTTCAACAATATTCATTAACAACCTGATCCCTGCATTGTCCTACATGTGGTAAACTCCACCCATCTAGAAATCCAAGCAGCAGCAAACAATATGAACTACCTCACTAACCGTTTGACCCAGGGCATGGTCAGCTCCATGTTTCTGACACCTTTCTGCTTTATTCCCCATCTTTTGTCTATACCTCCCTTTCTCCATCCCTTGTGCTTTCCACCAACGGTTTGCCTTACCCTGAACACTGCCCACTTCACACACCTGAACCTCCACTTCCCACCTCTTCTCCTCTTATCTGTTCTCCAGTTATCAACTTGATGCTTTCTCTTCTCCTCTCCTACCTGCTCCTGCCCAACTTCGCCTCACTGCTACCACTTTTCTTTTTCAAAATCCTTACTTTTTCCTGAATCCACCCTTCCTTTCCAGCCTAGGCATCAGGTGAGCCTCTCCTCCACTGCTTTTCTCATTTCCCACCTCTTGATCTGTCCTTCTTTCTGTCCTACTTTGAAACCCCCCCTGCACACCATGCTCCCTGCTCCATCCCTGGTTCTTTCTGCCCTCCTCCTGAGGTCTCAGTGTGCAGCTGTCATTTTGTGCCTGCCCACCTCCTCCAGACACCACAATTAACTTGCTATACTTAGACCATTAGTAGGTCACAGGATTATACATGTTAACCAATACACTTACAGCGCCTTCAGAAGTATTCAACCCTCTACTCTTTTCCACATTTTGTGGTGTTGCAGACAGAATTCAAAATGGATTGAGATTTTTTTTTTATGCTAACAATCTACAAAAAAAAATTCTGAAAATACTTTTGTCTTTTGCAAATGTATTGAATGAGACAGAAATGTCTCATTTAAATAAGTATTCAACTCCCTGATACTTTGTAGAAGCACCAAGTACAGATTTGGGTCTTCTTTGATTACGTCTGCATCAGTTCAGCATGTTTATATTTTGGGACTTTCTCCCATTCTTCCATTGCAGATTTTCTCAATCTTGGCCAAGTTTGGATGGGGAACAGCTACCTTCAAGTCATTCCACAGATTTTCAGTGAGACTCAAGTCTGGGCTTGGGCGGGGCCAATCAATAACTTTCACATCAAGTGTTGATTTGGCTGTATGCTTAGTGTAATTGTCCTGTCCACCGCTATATAAAAGTATTTGGCACTCTGAAGTAGGTTCTCCTCAAGAATTTGCCTGATTTTGGCTATATTTATTGTCCCCTCTATCCTTACAGTCTCCTAGTGAAGTTTGAAATTTCCCACTGCCCAGTATCTGCCAGACATAGCACTTTGCATTACAAAAATCAAATCAAATCACATTTCTTTGTATAGCCCTTAATCACCGTTATGGTCTCAAAGGGCTTCTCAGTGCCCAACATGTGAAACAATAAATGGTTAGTACACTACATCCCCCAGCATTGAACTCCCAAAAAAACATTTTCGGCAAAAATTGGAAGAAATTTTCATTTCATCAGACCACAGAATATTTTGCCTGAACCTGCACACAATTCTGTCTCTGAATTCTATGGACAGTGGACTGGTTTCAAGTCTCATGAGACCTTCTATACTGTAGACATATGTGTTTCCTTCTGAATAATGTCTAATAAATTCAAGTTGTAGAGACATTCAAACAAATGTGGATGCATCTTTGGACTGCAATGGTACTGAACACTTATTGACTCAAAACAATTCAGTTTTTTATTTTTACTTCATTTGTACATGGAAGATCAACTTTCACATTATTGTTTATTTTGTGTGAAAATGCAAAATAAATGCAGAAAATGAAAATGAATGCAAAAGGCAGTGTATACACGCATACGAAATCAAAGAGAGGAGCATACTCAAACACACACAAACACACACCATGTATAATGTACACGCACAGAGGCATACAAATCTCTTTCTTTCTCTTTCTGTTTCCTTTCAAATTTTCCTTTCATTCTCCATCCAATTTTTGCTCTCATGTTATCCACACACTCTCCACCTCCACTTTCTTTCTTTCAAATTCCTAGTTTATGTAGATGACAGCTAAAGCGCTTCATTTTTCACTTTGACAGGACGCACACTGGTTGTTGTGGGGATTAAGCCTGTGACTGCACAGTTGTGGGATGGCCTTTAACCACTACAACAACCTGTCACCCTTTCACTGTCAAGTCATTTGCATTCTCTCAATTCCTTTCTTTTCATGTCCTTTCTTTCTGTTTCTCTCCTGTCTCCATCCACCGATCTAGGTATGCTAGCTACAGTATACGAATGACATTTAGATCCAGAGACGGTGTATAGCTACTGTATAGGTGTTTATTTCTTTATTTCATCACCACGGAAACCCAACAACAATAGGATGTCAACATGAACAAATAAACAGAGAGGATCAGTGTGCTGGTTATCAAAAGGAAGCATGCAAATTAAACATGTTCACAAACTGGGCTACGACCTTGACTTGACTGAATGAGGATGTAGAAGGTAAGTCAGACGTTGCTTACGGTAAATGAGAACAGTCAACAGGGAAAACAACACCAGTTACCAGCCAAATGCTGGTAAACTTTGACAGTGGCTGGCATGTACATCTACCAGCCACTTTGACAGATTATCAGCCATTGTTAAGAGGTCCAAGGTATTTATAAGTATTCTAAAAATCATTATGTCCTGTGAAACTTGATTATGCCTGGGTTATCAGGCGTTATCAATAGCGTTTTCACAAGTACTGCTGATAGAACTGTGTGGTGAATGTGGTCAATTTTTTTTGGGATCAAATAAGGCTTTGGAGAACAATCAAAAGGCAATAGTATGTTGGGAATCATGACTTTTACAAAAGAAAGCCCACTGCTCATAGGTAGTTCAATCAACTTATCACGAACCATTAGCAGTCATTAACCATCAATTATTGGTCACAGTTGGCAATCTGGGCGGGGAAAATGAATGAGTAACTCTGTCCCCTTCTTAAACAACTACTGCTGTGGTGCTCTTGAGCAAGGCACATAACCACAACAGCTACAGTGCAGGTGCTCACTAGCTCACACTAGAAGACTGATTGTACTGGCCGGCTCCCAGGTGCTCAACAAATCATTGCTGAATAAATACAGATAAAAGAAAGACAGAGAGGACATGTCTATGAGACATGTCTTTGAGAAGGGGACTTCTTATTGTGTTGCTGGTACTCATGTTCATGAAACCGTAGTTCAGTCCTACTGTGAGGAAAGAGTCCATATCCTATCTATCTATCTATCTATCTATCTATCTATCTCTCTGTTATGCCTATATCTTTGTGTCCCTTGATCCATTCCTTCCTCTATGTCCACCAGAGAGGAGAGACAGAGAGAGAGAGAGAGAAAAGAAAGCAAGGGAGTGATGGATGAAGAGAAAAAATAGGAGGTTCAGGTTCATATGACGAGGAAAAGGAGAAAGTGAGGATGGAAAGCATTGAGTCCTCTGAACTGATTTCATGGCCAGTGGAGATGAAAGTTGTGGTTTACCGCAGGAAGTGCTGCTCACTGCTCTGGGCTCTCGTGTTGGTATACACACAGACATGCACACGCACATACACACACACACACACACAAATTGCACAGAAAGCAATCAAGTGAGAAAGAGTACATTTCCCTCCGGTAAAATTGGCAGCAGGACAGTAAATGATATGAAAAATGTAAATGTCAGCGAACTCCTGACAATCAATTTCTTCCATGTGCCATATCCTTTCTGATCTATTGATGTCCCAAGACTTAGGCAATTACTTTAGTCCAAATGTCAACTATTAAATTGTTCCAAAGTCTTGAAGCAAAAGTTGTCATGCGGCTATTGAAAGTCTAAGACGATTGAGATCTGACAAATGGTGTGTCTTCTGCTCACTTCCAACCCCGTCTGTCTTCCTCCCCGTCTCAACTCTCCTTCTTCTCCTTTTTCTCTTACTTGTCCCTCTGTCCTTCTCCTCCCTTCTCCTCTTTATGTTTCTCTCTGTTTGCCCTTCGCCGGTCAAAGTCACAGACTCCATGGGGTGCGATAGGGTTTCTGTTTGGGGTCCAGGCACAGGAGACAGAAACTTTAAACCTGTTAACCTACTTCTTTCTCTTTGTCCTTGCGCCCTTGACCTCTACTTTTGTCCTTGAAATACAAAAACTCCTCCATTCACTGAAATGGTAATTAAAACACAGTCTGAAGCCAGCAGAAGCTTTGAAGGCATCATTAACCTTTAAGTCATGAACCTTTAAATCGGAGGTCCCACCGCTTTGTTCGGTTCTGCTTTGCATGGCTATCTCATGGACCGTAAGTAGACAGAGAGAGGGGAGAGGACACATTGCCCCCATGCTGAACCTGCAGACCATTGGCAAAGCCTTTGAAAGCAAGCGTATATCACACTTCTACAGACGTGTGGGTGTGTGTGTGTGTGTGATATGTGGCTCCAGGACAGCTGTGTCAAGTAGCGATAGGTGACTTTTGTATGAGCCTGGGAGCCTGTGGGAATCTCTAAATGTGTGTGTGTGTGTGTGTGTGTGCAAGTGTGTGTGCAGTACTGTACACCAGACCATCCCTTTGGCAGTGGCCAGTACTGAGTCACAGACAAATGATAGAAATTAGCAGCAGAGAGGAGAGACTTCCAACTCTCTTGTTCAAGTTCAAACATCAACGTTGTATTTGCAGGAACAATCTGGCGGCAAGATGAATTGTGTTCCATGAGAGACTGTGTGGCAATTTGCATCAGTAGCAATGTTCTCAGTACTGGCAAATATATACCTGGAGAGATGATGATAGATGACTAAAGAGTAGCAGCAGCTGAGTTCAGAGAGACTGTCAAGTACAGGGATAAAATAACTATCACAATGCAATCTGTCACATGCAGCAGAGAGAGAGAGAGAGAGAGAGAGAGAGAGAGAGAGAGAGAGAGAGAGAGAGAGAGAGTGAGTGTGTGTGTGTATATTTTATACACCAAACACCATGCTCTGCTTGTGTGAATGTGTGTCTGTATCTTTGTCAGTATATGTGTGTGTGCTCGCCCGGAGTCTGCATATGTGTGTGTTTGTGCCAAAAACAGATTCCTGATGACAGACGCTCAGAGGGTAGGAAGGCCACGTTAGGGCAGGAGCTATTTGATTGGTGTAGGCGCTGAGGGACCCGCTAATCGCCTGAATCCTGAAACACCAGGGCAATAAGGAAAATGTATCTCCTCTGGGGTGAGCTGGATGATACCAAGAATAAAAGGCGTGTGACGGCCTGTGAAGGGGAGAGGGGCAACGTCAACAGCAAGGGTGAAAAAAAGGACAAGAGACAGAAATGTCAGATAATGAAAAGAAGAAGAAGAGCGGGACAGAGGTACAGAGGGACACATCTCAGGATGGAGTAAACAGAAAAGGATGAGGTGAAGAAAAAGTGAACTTTTTGGCTAAACTAAAGAAATACCTGCCAAGAATATTTTTTACTGGTCAAATTAATTAACATACAATCTTAAGAGAAATATGTTACCCGACCCATTTTTATGCCATTTCAGAATCAGGTACTTTGAACTTTAATTGCAACAGGCTGGCTAAATATGACATTCTCTTAGTGTCATGTCAAAAACGTTTCTCGAACAACTGTTCTGCAGAAACACTAGGCGAACATTATACTGTGAGCGAAGAGACTCAATGATATAAATATAGGAGACCACATTTTTTTTTAACATATTCATTTATTTCATGATTTAGCAAGGGAGAGTCCTTGTGTGTGAGTCCTTGTATTTAGTAAATAAATAAATAACATTTTTGCTGATCTAAGTCTGCAAAAGCCTTTTTCAGATGTTGGGCTGACATGACAGAAAGTAACCTTGGTCTTAGGCATTTTTCTTCATTTTGGGGGTCCCATTTAACAGATGGAAAAGCAAAAAAGAAAACACTCAAAGATGAAGTAGTTATTAAGATGTCGTTTTTAAGGTTCAATATGCTTCACCCCACTTTACTCTTTATGGACACACACACAACCACTTCACCACCACCGTCTTTGCTCTTTTAAATCTACATTTACAGAGCCTCAGCAAAATATAATAATAGGCCGTCTTTTGTAAATGACATTTGGATGGTGTGTATCTGACAGTCCAAGTGTCTGTGTGTGTGTATGCGTGTGTGTTTGGACTTCTGAGAGATGACTAAGAAAGGTATAAACCTTCTGCCCTAAAACACCCCAACAAATCGTTCCGCTCCGCCCATCGTATATTCTCTTAAAATGTCTTGTCTGTCCGGTCCAGCTGTAAATGTCAGTATGAAGGTACTGAGTGGGCAGAGAGGAGGCAAGGGCAGTACCAAAGGTTGGTCTTATGAAAGAAACAAAAATTATATTAAAAAAAACAACTTATTTCTACAACTTAGATATTCTTGTTTTACCCTTATAAATTTAATTTGCCAATCCACCAATTTGATTTCATTCCTTTAACTTCCAGGATTCACTTTTCCACCCTTAACTGACAGAGTAGATGTGGTGCACCAAGAGGACTGCACACTGAGTTGAAGCATCTATTCCTACATTGTTTTGAACTACTAAAATCTAGTTTCTGATGAAATTGATACATTGTACCTACATATTCAAAAGTATGTGCAGATTGAAAATAACCAGAGAAAGTGATGTCCAGCACTGTCCCGGTGGTTTTAATGAAGGTTTTTAGTCCTCTTGACAATCATGACCATGGATTGTGCAGAATGGGGTGCAACTCAACAGTAGTAGCAGTAGCAACTGTAGCAGGTGAGATATTGGTTGATCCAGGCCTTCTGTCATCATCCTAGGCCAGGCCTAGAATTTTAAACCTAGCAGCCTATAACTCAGTCTGTCACAAAGCAGAAAAGAATATATATTTAGGTGGAAAGGATTAGGTGGATTGGTCAAATCCAATGGTGTGTAAAGAAAGGATATCTGCATAGAAATAGAAGGTGAACTCCTTGTGAAGAATTAGAGGGAAAAAAGAGGGGAAATGAATTTCTGTAATCTGGAGTATGAAAGCATTTCAAAAAGGCTAACATATTACTTCCATCCCCTCTCTCTTATACATTCACACACCCAAACTCACACTTTCCCCTCCTTTCTCTACCTCTTTTCTCGATCTATTCTCAGATTGTCTCCTTCCTTCAGACCCCTTTTGTCATTGTCACTGTTGTTCCCTCTCTGCCTCACTTTCCCTTTTTCTCACCTTCCCCCTCTTCCCTCTAGTGTAGTTAATGTACCTGTCTGTCCCTCTCCAGATAAAACCCAGGTGTGGATTAAATTCCACTCTCCATTCAGCTTTGTGCTGTTCACTGTTCACTGTTCGCTGTAGACACACATGGACACAGGAACACACGCACGCTTAGCTTTGTGGGCATCATTTCTGTTACTGAAATGCTTACTGGGTCATTTCAAGCCAGAAGGGTGTCATCCTATTAGCCTATTGTTGTTGAGATTGATGGCAAGGTCAGACATTTGTAGGCCAGAAGTGTAGACCTAATGCTGCATTCAAGGATTTACCATAAATACATGCAACCAAATGGGCAAAACCCA